>PVKE010002346.1:0-84223 GCA_004027555.1 Craseonycteris thonglongyai | reverse complement strand
CTTCACCTTTAAATTCTGAGAGCAACAGCGAAGGTCATAGATTTCACTTTTTGAATTCTGGCAAAAGCACCGGCTTCTTTAGAGTCCTTTTATATCTGACCCCACACCCAGAATTGCCTCTTTTCTCTTTCACAGACTTGATCACATAGCTCTAGTCAGTTACCAATAGTTGCCCAGAGCTTAAGAATTGATCACTCATATGTGAGTCCACGTCACATCCAATGTATCTGCTGTGGATCTCTCTGCTTTCTCCTGAGAGTGAGGCAAAGATTGGCTTTTCTGAAAGAACTGAGGGAAATGCTGTGCTGGTAAAAACAAAATGTCTCTATTAAAAGTTGATGGGGCAGACTGGAGGAACTCTAGAAAACGCTTGTATTAAATTCTGCTTCATTCACATTTGAAGTAAACTTTTATTCATGTGATTAGGAATCTTTCTCTCTCTCTCTCTCTCTCTCTCTCTCTGCCCCCCCCCCCCATGTGTAAATGTAGGCATTTAACTGAATGAATAACCCTTGTAGGTCTGGCAATCTAAGATTTTAGAATTTAAGACTATTCATGCATGTTAATAAAACTCAGGACAAGGTAAAAAATACATCAGTTGGGCTAACCATCAATGGGGGAGACCAGCTGTTTTCTTTGGTTGTAGAGCCAGCATACTTTTGTTCATATTCTACTGCACATTTGCTTTGTGTGTCTAGGTTCTAAGCTGTTTTGCAAAGATTATTACATCCAATAACATTCATAACATCCAATAAATCCAAAGTAAGGGAAGCATTGAAAATGCTAATAAGAAGAGACATGTAATAATTATGTAAACAAGATAGGGTATATTTAAATTTTTTAAATGGCTTGATTCACCAGACTGTAGGAAAATGTCTAAAAACAAAGAGCTATTCATGAAGCAGGTGCAAGGATCTGTCTATACCTTTGCAATCAGCAATAATCATTACGAGCAAAAGAAAAGTGACTGATGAACCAGAATACCACTTAAGTGTTAGTGGCAATGTGTTCATTCAGAACAAACAAGCCCAGGAGTTTGTTAAAGAATTTAAAGGAGAAGCATGGTACCCTTGCTGATGGGACCTGTCACAAGCTATGAATAGTTTGTGGGTTTAAGGATCTCAGTGAAAAGGGAGTGAGTGTTGGCTCAGTAGCAAAAATACTAAAGGGTATTTAGAGGAATTATCAAGGAGGAACCTGACTCAACAGATTACCAGCATATGAAATAAATTTGTCATTTTTGAAAAAGATGTTGGTGGAAAGGCATATCTATAAGTAGAAGAAGTGAGCAGTTCATTTACAGCTTTGAAAGTCACACTCACAATTCGATGTGGTGGAAATGACGATGTATGAGATTAAGCTCTTCTGTACTTGTTAAGGTACACTCCTGACTGACTTAACACAAAAAGAGATATTTTTCACTCACATAACAATTCAATGTGGGTGGTGCTTCTGGGATGATGGTTCGTGTGCAGGAAGCCAAGAACTCTCTATCTCATGGCTCAGCTCTCCTTCAGGTCCTAGGAGCCTCTCTATTTACCTAACAGAGAAAGGGGCTGTGGGAAGGACATGCCCACCTCTTAGCCATCCACCCAGAAAGGACACACATCACTCCTCAGACTTCCCATGGGCAAGAGCTAGCAGGAGCAGGTACAGGAATTATAATCCCAGGCTGGGCATCACTTCCTAGGAACAGCACTGGGAAGGAGTCTTTGGGAGTCAGCTATCCGGTTCTCCAGCACCTTCTCATTTCAGTTACGAACAAATTTTTCAGAGCTTAACCTGTTTGTTTGTAGAGAAATGGAGAAACTTCTGTACTAGGTACTCAAAAATAGCTATGACTCACAGTATTGAGTGCCCACAAAATGAAAGGATAAAAGCAGTTTTTAAGGGAACAAAGTACAGTTTACAAAAAAAAGAATGGTAAGCATGTTAAGCCAAGTTTTGATCATGCGTTATGTGTGTATTGGTGGGGTGTGCACGATATCTCTTCCTTTGAGAAACTACACCCTCATTCTGTAAATATTTTACTCAAAGTTTGCAGTTAAAGGAGGTGGGGGAAGAACTGACCAGGGTAACCTACTTATGTCAGGGGTTGCATATGACTCAGTCCTGTCCAATCCAACAGCTTCAGGCCCTTGGCCACAGTGAGTTTTCAGGGAGGAGCATGCACTGGGCCAGACAGAGCTCACTATGGTAACTTTTCTCCAGAGGTTCTGTCTGTGGGGCCATAATTTCCGAAACCCATGTAATCTGGAGCTGTTGACAGCCATTTTACTACTAGATGGAGATAGCCTCAAATAGAAGACAATCAGAGAGCTGATGACATTATTTGAATGTGTGGACAAGTATGACCGAAGTCCACTACTTGAACTTTCTTCAGTTAGGTGAGCTAACACATTTCTCCACTTTCATTTATTATTTTTTATTTTTACTTAATTTGATTTTAGTTATTTCTCATAATAAAACCTTCAACACTCAAAGGGCCCTAACAATGACACTTGATTTGGATTTTTCATCTCTTCATCATGTCACTGTTCTGTTTTAAAACCTTTAATGGGCTTATTAATTCCCCACAAAACCAGACTAAAGCTTCTCTGCTTCACTTTCAGAACCTTCCACCGAAAGTGTTCATCCCCTTCCTAATGCACGAACATAAACCTTAGAATGTCCCAGCACTTACTTCTTACAGTCACATATGGCTTCAGTTCATTTCTGTCTTAACCTGTCTCAACCTCTACAATTTCACATATGTTCGCACAGCTCCATGGAAGTTATTCCTGCTGTGAGGGTAGAGACCAGGTTGTACGGACAAAGGTAATGACCATGATCATCCACACTCATGACCCGTGCAACAGTTCAGTTCCTAGCATGGTACGAGCCCATAAAACACTCAGCAAATACTTGTTGAATTATCTTTTCACAGTGGCGTTTCTTTGGGAAGCAGACTTTTAATTTTGAATGATCTACAGTTTTTACTTTCTGGGAAGGGAACAACTAAGTAGACCATTTGGGGAGTCATTTACAGCTTGAAAAAGGTGCTGAATTGTCCAAAACCTTCTCAGAGGCCTGCAAGGGGACACTTTTTTGTGGGGGTGAATTTTATTTTCAACACAGTTATAGCTCAGGCAGCAATTCAGAGAGGGTTTCCCAGTAACTGATCTAAGTGGTATCTCTTTTTAAATGTGAAAAAAGAAGTCAAGTTTTTCAGCGAGCAGCTATCCTGAAGCTGTGAAATGCCTGTTCTTCATTATCCCTGGTACAGACTGGCAGTTGAAAACCACAGGTGTATAATATTTGTTGAATGACTGAATAATATCTTCCTTCCCTTGCATTCTTTTCTCCAACCCCAGCCCTCATTCATTCCTAAGAAATATGAAAACATAAAACATAAAATTAAGGTATAAGAATTCCTTCTATCTTTTAAATATTTTTACAGTTTTTATTCACATGTCATCTTTTCACCTGCCTCCTACACAAGCTTTGTAGCTAAAAGGAAAGAATACTATCCATTTTCAGAGGAGGAAACTGAGGCTCAGAGAAACCAGGGTTCTTAAAGGTCATAGAGCTGGCCAACAACAGACCCAAAACACCAGGCCTCCTAACTCAGCGGCATCACTGGACCCAGCACTCTATCCCCTCTGTTATCACAGGTTCTGCGAAGAGACCAGGAAGGCTGCACCAAGTTGTGGTCAAGACCATAGACTTGAACGGAAGCAGACACAAGTGAAAGCCAGGTGAGCTGCTTCTTCCCATGTGGCCTTTGACAAGTTACATGATCAAGTCAAACCTTAGTTTCCTTCTCTGCAAACGGGAATCATTCTACAGCTTCCTAAGGAGGTTGTGAGGATTGAATGACTTTGGGCCCCATTTGGATTACATGCACTGGTTATCTTGTCTATTTAATGCACTGTGAAGGATGTCACTGTGATAAATGCTCCCTCTTTGGAGGACATCAAGAGGAGATGCTTGGCATTCAGCCCCCAGATCCATGAGTTTATCACTGAAATATTATCCCTGGATAAATATGCAAGGGAAGCCACCTGAGTAAACTCAGACTAAGATCTGCTGAGGACAGGTGGGAGGGGCTATAATTCTGCTAATCCCATGCCATTGAGATTGTCTATTTCCAAACAGTTCTTGCTAAAGCACTGTTATACTCTCCCTACAAACCAGCACCTTCTCCTGTAACAATCAGCAACACCTGTAGCTTTTCCCACCCTACTTTGTGCTGTGGTCAAGCCCTGTAAGTCATCAGTGGTCCCCAACCCTTTCGGCACCAGAGACCAAGTGTCACAGAAGACAATTTTTCCAAGGACTTGGGGGGTGGGGACGGGGGGTGGGGATTGGGATGAATGAAGTGTAGTACATTTATTGTGCACTTTATTTCTATTAACAGTACAGTGTAATACATAATGAAATAATTATACAACTAATCTAATGCCACCGCTGCTCTGACAGGAGGAGGAGCTCAGGTGGTCATGGGAGTGATAGGGAGAGGCTGTAATACAGGTGAAGCTTCCCTGGCTCACCGGCCACTCACTCCTGTGGTGTAGTCCTGGTCCTAACAGGGTGGCACCCCTGCTAGCAGAAACAGATGCTTCACCATGCTGACCTATCCGCACCCACCCCCAGCTGGCCAGATGCGGCCTAACCCATCTGGAAATGACTTTTGACTTCTCATACTTTTCAAATTCCAATCCCGAGGGAAGCTTCTTTCCTAGCTGCCTTGTACCCGCCTTAGGTACTCTTCTGAGGCTCTGTCTCTGCCATGGTGACTATCTCTGACACTGTCTACTCTTTTTAGGTGACATTCTGCTTTTTATCCAAAAGCTAGAGTGAAGCCTTTGGATAAAAAGCAGAGTAAAAAGGAGCCTTATCCTGAGGCTAGAGTGAAACACAATAAGCTAAACCTTGTTACAACAGATTAATACCCACTCTTGGAAGGGAAATTTTATTTAACAAGGACTATTAAATAGTTGGTGTGATTCTCATTTACCTTCATAAGATGGCCCATGCCTATTTCTATACACCTGTCCTTCTGAAATTACACAGGCACCCTCCTAGACACACTCCTACCCAGGTGTTACTCATGTACTGTGGAGGGTTGAACCCTGCCCTCCAAATGTTATCCAATAGGTTGTGAATCTATGGTTTGACTGTCTACTAGGGTATTCTGGGGATTAGCATAAAATGAAATAATACGCAATAAACTTAAAGCTGTATATCAATTTGAAGCAACATTATGGTTCTAAACCTTTTTATACTTTCTGGATGACCCCACCCTTGGAAATGATAACAGAATATCACCACAAGACAAATATTCAGCTCTCTACTGAGAAAGTTGAACTTTGATCTCCCTTGAGCATTCCTCACATCTGTGCACATCAGTCACTCTTTGGTGATGTCCATTTATTTACTGCCTCTGATCAATAACCTCATTTGTCCCTAGACTCCCTTTTACTGGCCTATTTGATAGATTTAATTAAGGTAATGTAGTTTATGATGATATGAAACCAGGCACTTGATAAGGTCACTTCCTGGTTTGGGTCCTCAGCTTCCCTTTCATAAAGTGGAAAGTAGGAAGGACAATGGGAGAAGAAGAGGTACAATTTGTTTCTGCACAATTCACAGTGGCTCAAAACTGATTAAAGACATGTTGGAAACGGTCTGGCATTCTCTCATTCCTATAATTATCTTAATAATTTTAATGTTACATTAGCCTCAAATCCAGGCACAGTGTTTCAAATGCCATAAAATCATTAGGTTTGGGAACAAATCCATGGCTAGTTAGTTGGGTAGAAGAAAATATGAATTCCCACATGGGCAAAGGGATGATTAAGTTTAATGCAGAGATGGGGGAGGCTGGTAGTGGAGTAAGGCATAACCCATGTCTAATAGCGAATTAGTAAACCAACAGCTATTCATTGACAGGAGGGAGGGGCTTAGGGGCACAGAAACAAGATGATTGAAAGGAATTGTAATAAATGGAGTATACAAAGCATACAAGTGTGAAATAACAGGAGTCCTGGGAAAATTTTAATTTTCTTGTGAACCCTGAGGCTCCTATATATCTTTTCTGTCTGTATACCATTCCCCTGACCATAGCAATTTAATACTCGTACAAAAACCAAGGAATACTGCTGACTGAGTGGTAAGAGCAATGAAGTTTTAATTTTATGATATATAAAACCCTGAGCATCTCATTTGGAGCATCTGTACCTATATGTTCATTGACAGTTAGGTCCTTACAATTTTTTTTTCATTTATCAAAGAATAATTGGGGAAGCCGAGATGGCTCAGTGGGTTAAGCACTCACTTTGCAGCACTAGGGACCAGGGATCGAGTCCCGGCCCCGGCCCGTGCGGAACCATATGCTGAACTGGAAGCTCCCCCAGTTCAGTTCTCTCTCTGTCTCTGTATCTCTCTCTCTCTCTCTCAAAAATAAATAAAATTTAAAAAAAAAAAAAAGAATAACATGACTTCCAAAGATAGTTAAACTCAAACAGCAAAAGATAAAGCATAGTCTCCTTTCTCAGAGATGGTAAAATTTATTTTTGAAGCATCAGCAGTGTCTAGTGTCTGAAAAACTAGCACTGACTTGTGCATGAAAGTCTTCTGTGTGACTTTGGAACAGTCTCTTGATCTCTCTGTTTCATCTGCAAATGTTTTAATATTTTTGGAATGAGTACTTGAACAAGTACCGAGTAATCACTGACTAAATAAAAGAGATTTTGATGAATGCTCTATATTTCTAGCCCAACTGAACCACTTAATGTTTCTATATACATCACACTTTTTCCTGACTCTGCACTTTGGCTTATGCCATTTCTTCCACTAAGAATCCACCCTCCTGTTTTCCCTGTTCTAATTTTACTCATTCTCCAAGGACAAGGTCAACTGTCTTTGGTGTTTTTAGCTCTCCTGATTTCTTTACCTAGAAGTATTGTTTCTTCTTCCAATCCCTTAAAGCTAGCTCCTTTCTACCTCTCTTACAAATGTGTAGATCCATCTTTGTAGATCTTCATGTTTTCATGTATTTAAGTAAATAACTTATGTCCTTCTTTTAGAGGACAGGGACTGCATGATTTATCACAGAACTTGGCATGTGATAAGTGCTTAAATGTTTATTGGGTAGATTGTGGGATGGCTAGTTTTCTGTGTCGACTTGGTTAGGCTATAGTACCCAGTTATCTAATTAAACACTAATCTAGGTGTTGCTGAGGAAGTGTTTTGTAGATGTGGTTAATAACTACAATCAACTGACTTCACGTAAAGGAGATTACCCTCAACAAATTGTGGATGAGCTTTGTTTATTGGTTCAAACTTCTTAAGAACAAAAACAGAGTTTTCTAGAGGAAATTCTGCCTCAAGACTGCAATATCCACTTGTACTTGAGTTTCTGGTCTGCCAGCCTGCCCTATAGATTTTGGTCTTGCCTGCTGTACAGATTTTGAGCTTGTCAGCCCTCACAATTGCATTAGCCAATCTCTTGAGATAAATCTCTATATTTTTGTTATTGTTTCTGTTTTTCTCAAGGACCCTGACTGATAGAGATGGAGAGGTTAATTGTAGCACCATAGATCCAGTTTGTCATTCAAATTAAATGACTTGCTTGACCTATAAGCTTCTAGAGGACATGGATTTTTGCTTTGATCACTGCTGTATTCCCAGTGCCTACAACAGTTTCTGACACATAATGGAAGTTTGATAAATATTTGTTGAATAAATGAAGTTATTTTTTTAAAAGACACTTTATGGAGAACACCATTTTTGACTATTTAGTAGATACAAACTCACCTGGCATGCTTTGGATCTTGTGTTGACATGTATGACTGTAAAAATCCCAGTCCTCCCATCTTTGTCCTCCCATAAGGCAAGTCATTGTCATTATCTGCACTCCATCTTGGTCCACTGTATTGTTAAGATTTTGTTCTGGTAGAATTCAGAAATTACTCCTATACCTCTTTGAAGTTCATGACTTTTATGTGTGGCTTTAACACCCCCAACCTCGCATCTATTTTGCCATTCTACGCACTTGAATGTTAGTCATTGCATGATGATTGTAATTACTTCTGTTACTAATCATGCTATCATCAATTACTACCTGAGGTTTATAAAGTTGCTTTTTCCTAAGTACTTAAAGAAAACTTTAGCCTAGGTTTCTAGGACCAAACTTCTTCTATATCATGGATGTAAAGAAATAAAAAGACTCCTTAAGGCTTTTTTGCCAAAACCACAATTCCTTGCCTCCAAATGCTGTATAAGCCAGCGATCAGGGCCCATATATTCATCCTGCACCTGGACTTCTGAACATCAAACCTTTGCTGCTAATTTTAAGGCCAGGAAATTATTTCATAACTCCTTTGCAGTCTCTTCTAAATGCTTCCTGGGGTACTGTCTTTGGGTAGCCATTGCTTCCTCTTAACCTGTGAAAAAGCTTTCTGGAGTCTAAACATACCTGCTGAGCCCTGACTGGGCCCTAAGAACCCAGAGGCCACACCCCCACACCCCAGAGCCTGGTTGCTGAGTGAATCTCAGCAGAAGGCTTTGCTTGTCTCCCATCCTCAGAGACTAAGAGGCTGTCAGCCCAGATGTGCCAAGGAGGGGGTCTTAATGCACTTACAGATTCTCCTCACTTGATTTCAGCCTAATTCTTTTAGAGCTGAGATTCTTAAATACATATATATGTTTTAGAATGTCTTACTGTGGAATGTCAAGCTGTGTAAGGATAGACTTGGGAAAAATAAACAAATAAACAAAATGTGTCAAGAAATTGTACTGAACACAAGATGGCTTTATTTGTCTTTTTATGTCAGTTACAGTCTCAGAATGTCACGCCTGGGTGTCACCTTATTCAATTCATTTATACTTGAGGAAAAGGAGTTTCAGAGATGAAGAGAGGATTGTAGAACTAACTAATGGTGAAAGCTAAGCTGGAATCTGCCTCCTGACTCCCAGCCACTGCTTTCATCTGAATTTATTTATTCATAATGTCTATCTACATACCTTACCTTCCCCCACTAAAAAAGAAAGAAAGAAAGAAAGAAAGAAAGAAAGAAAGAAAGAAAAACAAACAATTCTGAGGCAAGTCAAAATAAATACACATGCTCTTATCCCTAGGGTAGTTTAAATAGACATGAATCATCAGAAATTAAATAGAGTAAGGAACTGTGGGGCTTTTTTTTCCTTTATTTCTTACTTTTCTATATTTCTTTTCTTTGTCCTTCTTTTGTCTATTTTCACACTATACTATGTAGACGCACTGGGGAATTTAAGGGAGTTGAAGGTTTTTGTTTTTGTTTTGTTTTTTTGCTTTTTTGCTTCTGTTTGTTTTTTTTCTTTTTTTCCTGCTTAGAGACTACAGAGAAAGAATTAGAAGGCATGATCCAGAAAGTATATTTATGGTTGTGTGTGATAATGTTGTCAGAGCTGAAGGAATGTCAGCATTTTCATCAAATGCCTTCTCTCCAGGTTTTGCAACTTGGAATTTAAAATGAGCTTTGGACCACAACTCAACACCCGAGGTTTCAGATCTGGGGAAACAAGTCCTTCTATTCACATACTGTGCTGGGCAGAGGTGGTGGAGTGGTGGGTGTGGGAAGCCAAGATTTTCAAATAAACTAGTTATGATGCAGAATATAGAGAATCATTTTTTGACACGCTTTAGAAAACAAACAGGCATTACTGCCATTCCGTGGTCAATTTTATAGGCCTGCTCAGAAAGCCAGCTTCTATCATCACAAACTGAACGTGTAAATAAATGCATGAAGGAAATACCTTTTTTATTTTTTCAACCCCCCAAGAGTTCTCTGAATGTGAATTTGAGTGTGGAATATGTGTGTGATGTCTGCGGCATGTGTCTGTACCATAGCACTTCTTTGTATGGGGTGGAATGAAAGAACTTGCTAGAATTGGACAATAGAAACCCAGAAACAATGAAATATGTTTATATTTTAAGCGTAGAAAAATAAAGACACAGTCCTCAGTGATAAGACCTTATGTGACAATGGATGTACAACACCTAGTATTTAAAGTGTAGAACATAGTTCTATAAGGCGGATCCTTGTAGGAAACTAGCTCTCAGTTATTGTTACTGAAAAAGGATCAGACTGTAGTTTCTCAGAGCTGAAAGGCACCTCAGGGGTCAGAGTCTAAGCTCCTTACCAACTCAGGAACCCCCTCTAGCATAACCCTGACAGATGGATAACAGAACTCTGCACACCTCCCGTGGTGGGGAGTTTACTAATTCATAAGGCAGGATATTCTGTGCAGAGTGGCTTTCATTGTTAGAAAATGCTTCTGTATCCTGAGCTGAAGACTGCATTTCTCTAACTGCCATCCATCTCTCCTGGTTCCATCCTCTATAATCACCACCCCAAAATATAAATTAATTTTCCCTGTAACAGCCTTTTGTTTTAATCGCTCAGACCAAAACAAGCATCTCCAGACTTCACTGACAAGTTATTACACTCCACTCTCCGCATGTGACCCAGTACCCAAGGTACATAGAAAGCAGGGTATGAATTAGTGTAGAGGACCTAGAGCCCAGCTTTTTCGCAAGTTCAAGGGTGAGAAAGGGGTGGAACAATGTCAAGGAATTGGTAAGAGGGTGGGCCACAGTTTCTCTAGAACAGTCAATGAGATTAAGGCATTCTTATAGAAAGAGGATTGCTAGGGCAATTAATGTTTTATTTTTCTTGCCTGATGTGTAATGGTCATGTAGACTAGGTTTCTCCAAAAGAAGGAGAATTTCAAATTCAGACTTAATCTTTTTTACTTTGTCATGCAGTTTATTGAGCAAATGACCTGAGCTCTGAATTTAAGGTAAAAAGAAGAGGAACAAAGGGCGTTGTTTGCCATGATGGAACTTGAATCCAGCTTTGAGATCAGATTATGTACGTGAAATACTGGATAAAATATAAAGCTCTCTAAAGTGTAAGAGGTTGTCGGTGTTTTTTTCTGGATACTCAATGGTTGCTAACAATAGCCAATGAAGTTTGATGGAAAGAACCTGGGTCATAAATCAAAAGTTTGGGACCTGAGCCAGCCACCTGGTTCATTTACTCTGTCATTTATTGAACATCTATGTTTCCAGACCCACTGAGAGGCACTGGGGATACATCTGTGATCAAGATAGACAGTCTCTGCACACATTAAGCATACGTTTGTTACAGAGACAGGCAAGTTGTCAGGAAGCTACATTGACATGTGAGGAAGAGCAGAGAGAGAGTCCAAGGTGATGAGAGTCTACATGACCTAGATTTGGATGCATGGATGGAGGAGATTCAGGAAAAGCCATTTCCCAGAAATGACATCTAAATCGAGAGCAGAAGGATGACAATTACTAGCTGGTGACCTCGGAAAAGTTACCGTCTTCTGAGCTTTAGTTTCTTAATTTAAAAATGGGAGTAGTAATAGTGCAGGCTAACTTGCTTTCATAGGAGGTTGCTACAATCCGATTAAAAACAGATTTTTTTTTTGTAAATGCTTTGTTGAACCCTAAGGCCCTCTGTCATTGTAAGGGAAGGATAAACTGTTTCTAATTGTTGCCAGATACTGTTCTTGCCAATCCTAGAGTCCATATTTTTTCATTCTATTTGTATAATTTGAGAATATACTACTCCTTGAGAATAGGAGTAGAAATCAAATGACAGATTTGGGTGGAGAACTTCATATTGCTACAGTTTCGTCACCACTCAGGCCCTCAGGGTTGGGGGAGAAGGTGGTACAAGATCCTCGGAACCGTGCAAATGTGCCAAAGGGGGTGGGCTTCATCTCATTAGAACCAAATAGACTGAGTCAAGAGGGTTATTTACACTTTCCTGGGGCCCTCACTACCAGTAATATTCCAATAGCTTAATCTCATCAGAAATGAAATTGCCCAACTTGTCCCAAACAGGGCTATGTGCACCTGCATGACTTTGTGAGATACCAAGAAGATTTAGGTCTAGTTTTGATTATCCACCTATTGGCTGAGGGTTGGGGGAGCAATTGGAATTAGCCAAGTAATTCCAAATGTCATCAATTACTGGTTTATCAATATTTAATTTTCAGTGCAAGGAGTGCATTTTGCCCAAGGGCCATTCTCTTCTATTTTTTTAAGATTTATTTTATTGATTTTGAGAGAGAGACAGAGAGAGACAGAGAGAAGGGGGCAGGAGACAAAGCGGTCTCCACAGTTGTACATCATGTTTTCAACATGGTTTCCTTCCACACAGGTGGGCAGGAACCCGCCCAGGGGGCCTTCAGCATGAGAGGCATGCCCCTTGAACTAGGGGCTGAACCAGGGGCCTCACACATGGTAAGCTTGCCCCACTGAGAATCAAACTGGGGGCCTCCTGCACGGAAAGCACACCCGAGTTCAGTATATGGGTCCACTCAGGCTGAGGCTAGGGCCAGGATTCGATCCTCGGTCCCTGGGGCTGCAAAGCAAGCGCTTAACCTGCTGAACCATCCCGGCTTCCCCTCATTCTTCTTCCTAAGTTTTATTACGATTCTAATAAAATTTTAAGTAATTTTCCATGTCCCTTCTGGTGGTCTGGAAACACCATAAATATCTACTAAATTTGAAGCTGGTATGAAAAATAGAAAGAGCACGCTCTTTACCACTTAGGCAAGTTTCCTTTCTCTTTCTGTGTCTTAGTTCTCCTATCTGCAAAATGAAGGTGGAAGGTGAAATTTATCCCCCATGTCCCTTCTACTATCAACATTTCACACATCTGTGATGTTTGCCTTTCTTTTTCCTGCCTACATTTTCAAAGCATAAGAAGTTCTGGCCCTTTTATTTGTTACACTTTTATTGAAAATCCAACTGCCCAAGAAGGCCAGATCTTGTAGCCTGGGCTGCTTGCTATTTAAATCTCTGTCAGTCTAGAGAATCTTTGTTTAAAATTACATTTTGTTAATCCATCATGTGGATGTGGAGTTTGCTATTTTTAAGACATGCTCTGCACAGCCCAGTTATTCATGGCTAAGAGTTTGCCACAGAACTTTGGGGTTGTATTTAAAAGCAAACAGCTCCAGAGAAGTCAGAAGAAGGTTTCTTTCACAAACTAATAAAGTTCGGGAGTGGAAAAGTAGAGGGGCAGTTCAACTTCTAAGTGAGACTGCAATTTGGAAAGGCAGAAAGTTTCTTTGGTCTGTTTGATGCTGCAGGAGCAAGTAATGGAACAACCTACCTAATGCTCGTTTAGATAGTAGACTCCATTGGCCTTTCCTGAGTCATTTGTCAAAACCTGAGAAATGTGCACTTTTATTATAAGACTGAAAGACTCTTTAATATCTTCTAAAACTTTTTTTTCTCTTTCTCTACTTTCCATTACCCTTCCTTCTCTTAGGCCATATAGCATACACAGGGAGGGGGGAGTGCATGAAACTAGAAGCACTTCATTAAACTCAAGCAGAAATACCTACATTTATAACAACTCATTAAGTGATTGTTGGGAAGCCATAGATAGCTTACACTGAGGTACTTAATTGTAGCAAACATCACCTAATGCTGGCTTCTTGGACTTGGAGCCATAGCATTAATTTGTTAGTTCATTCGTTCATTCAAGTATATTATTTAAGGTCATAAGATGGGCCAGGAACTGCATTAAGTGCAGTGTTTACAAAGGTGAGGAGACACCGCACTTGCCCTGGAAGAGTTCATAGGCTAAGGGCCCAGAGGTTAAAGTCTCCCAAGAGACCAATTCACAAAATTATGATTCCTGATCCTCTTTTCTTATTTTGCTAATTCAACAAGGGATATTTATACCATCTTATCAGAGTACTATAAGAGCATATAAAAGGTATTTAGTTTACTTTTAGTACATTCTCTAAATATATAGGCTCATTGAAGGTCAATGATGCATAGAATTCTGATACAGTTGATGGAGAGTAAAACAGCGAAGAAGAATAGCAGACAGTGAAGAAGAATAGCAGCTATTGACTCACTCATTCAAAACATTCAAGACCTAGGGCTAAGGCATAATCAGAGCAATTTTTGCTAACTACCTGTTTTCTCTCTATGAATATAAGTATCACAAGGTAGAAATAGGGAGGCACAATGCCTCATTCAAGCTTTTGATAATTCACAAAGAAGTGTCTCGACTTTTTCACCTGAATCATTTCAAACTGCTATAGATTGGAGCTTGTTGCTTGCACAGGTGAATGAGGATCCTTTTGTTTCGTGGAATGACTGTCTCAGCCAGCTATTTCAGAGGTGCCTATCGTTGAGCATGAGAGAAGCACTGACTGGAGTGGATCAATTTGTGTTGGAGTTCCAACCGTTTGCATAGCTTATGTACCATTGCCCAGGTAATAATGGTGATAACTCTCTCATATGAGAAGTCAGAGCAGCATGGCAAACCTGCAAAAGCTAGAGGGTTAAAGTAGCTTCCTCATCAGTTCACCAATATTTATCTGGGCATGTAGCCTCTCTCTTGAATATTGAGTGCGTGAGACAGCTTGTTTGAAAGAGAAGGAAACCAAAAGCAAAAGAAGTTAACTGGATATGCCAAAGTTCTTCGCTCATTGTATGTTTGGACAAACATTGAGAACCTTTGTGCAGGGCTCAATGCTGTGGGGAAATATTTATAACAAGATTAGCAGCTAACATTTAATTAAGTTATAATGTGTTAGGCACTGCACCCAGTGCTTGACCCACTTTATTTCATGTAATCCTTAAAAATAACCTATGAGACAGGTTCACCATCATCTCCATTTTATAAGGGAAGGCATGGCAGAGCCTGGACTACTTTTCTGGTCTAACAAAACAGTTTGTATTCTTGGCCATGGGAACCCAGGTAAGAAAGTGAAAAAGTTCCTATCAAAATCAGGGAGTGTGCAATAGAGAGCAGATGGATTTTGGAGAATTACCTTTGTTTCTAAGAACCAATAGGCCTCCAAAGTGTTTTGAGTAAAAAACCTCATAAACACTAAAAACACTGAGATCCTATTTTGTCTAAAAGGACCATGACATGACTTCTTAGAAGGAACCTGCCTTGTCAAATAAATATGACTCCACAGCAAGAACCAAGCCCTTTGGCTTTTCACTGTCCACCCGGATTCTGGCACTCTGCCTGGCAAGTAGTGGGTGTTCAAATTGTATTTGTTGAAGGGGAGAATTTTCACTTGTCATTCAACTTTCTTTGGAACCTGGGGCAATTCATTCTGTTCCTCTCCCACAACCACGTCCACACCCACACATTAGTTTCCCTGTCATTAAATTGGAGCAGGCTGAGGCTTACTAACTTGTTATATGTGAAGTTGAGTAAGCTGTTATCCAGGGGAATTAGTAATACCTAGGGCAAAGGTGTGGATATTTAGTGGCTAATTCCTATTATGCGTCTATATGGGGGGAAGGCAGTGTAGGCACTCTCTTTGATATGCTTCATCCTCTCATGTTTCACAGTTTATGCAGAAAAAGGGCAGAACATTGGTTTCATAATCCTTAAGGCAGGTTCCTTCACCATCTAAAGGCATTGGTGTTCGTGAGATGGAAACGCTCCCACAGAGATGTCCTCGACCAGGCCACCGCCCTTCAAATCAGAGGTAGACTCCCTTCTTGAACGCTTTCGGCAAGCCCTGCCCCTGAAGAGGGTGGAGGTAGAGAAAGATACGTCCGCACCCCGCAGGTTTGCCCAAGCAGAGGTTGGCAAGTGGCAACAGCCGCGCAGACTTCTGTCATTTATTTATTTTTCCTTCCACTGGGTGCGCTGTCCCTTTAAATGGGGACGTTGGTGCTGGCTCCGTAACACCGGAGCCGGCAGCTTGTTGATTTCAGAGCTGGTGAATTTCACATTGTTTCCACTTCACTTTCCTCATCCCGGGGGAGGCTCGGGTCGGAGCCACGGCCGCTGTCGCTGCTGCCAGCGAGGGCCAGAGGAGGGCAAAGACCTGCAGCGCGGCGGCCGGCGGGGACCGCAAGAAAGGGTGTCGGGGCCACACACGCACCCTCGTTGCAGTCCAGCTCCTTCGGAAGCCGGGACTCCGGGAGCGCACGCAGCCGGGACCGCCCGCCAGCCCGCCCACGGGCCGGGGCCACAGCCAGGGAGCCGGCGAGGGGAGGAGGCCCGAGGGGGCGGGGTGGGGGACGGGGGTGGGTGCTGCCGCCGCCGCGGAGCTGCTCCTCGGCGCGTTTTGCATGAAGATGGCGGCTCCCACCGCCAGCAAGGCAGCCTCCCTGGGCTGTAACAACAAGCCTACGTTCCCGGAGCTGGATTTCAGGTCCGGAGCTCGGGTGGAGGAATTGAACAAACTCATCCAAGAATTCACGAAGCACGACCAGCGGGACTACGACGACCAGAGAGCGCTGGAGATTCACACAGCCAAGGATTTCATCTTTTCCATGCTGGGTAAGGAGAAAAAAAAGGGGGAGGCGTGCGTGTGTGTGTGATAAGAAGCGGGGTAGAGAACCCATTCTCCCTTCTCGCACTCTCTTGCCTCCTTGGCTTTCCTCCCCGAGCCGGGTGCCTGGGGTATAACCCATCTCTGTTCCACCTCTTCCTCCACCGCAGGCAGAGCTGCTCGACCTCTCCTCTCCGCACTTTGCGCCGGGTCCCCCTGTCCCCCGTTCGCTGGCTCTTTTGTTAATTTCTCACCGGCCGGGCCGGTGGGTGAAGTGTTCGCGGTGAAACGCCTCGCTGTGGCGGGGAAGTCCCTGCCAGCAGCGCGGTTCAGGTGAGACCCGGAGGCGCCTTTCGAGTAAGGGATTTGGCCCCGGAGGCGCGGACCTGCGCCTTCCCAGCGCCTAGTCTTGGGTCCGTTCCTGAGCTCGGGGCGCGGGTATAGCCTGGGGCTCTGGCTCGGCGTCCGAGCGACAAATTGCCTCTGTAGTCTTGCGGCGCGGCGCTGTCATGCCGAGCCCCCGCTGGCCAAACTTGTTGGGTGTTCCCTGGTAACCCGCTGAAGTAGGCTAAGCGCCCGGAGTTCCTGCAACTTTGATTTGCAAATCGACTTCCCTTTGAAGCGGTTGGAAGCATTTCCGGTGCTTCCCCAGAGTTCTGGCGGAGCTCGGAATGCCCTAGTCCCCGCTCGAAAATGCCGGAGCTCAGACCTCTGACCTCCCGGAGCGCCAGCCCTCTCTCCTCTTTGTGTGCGGAGTGCGCTGGCGGAGAGTGGCACCCTGAAATTCGAATCTGGGAGACGTCGGGGTTTAGAACGATTTCGCCCACCCCTACTCCTAGCCCCGCACCTACAGGTTCTTAATACTGATTGTTGAGTGGTGTGTAAAAAAATAATTGAGCCTGGCCTGGGACACCGAACCCCCTCTTCAGGTGTCCTGTCGATCAGATTACTGCTACTGAGTGATCGCTGCTGGGAGCCTCCCTCGAAGCTTGCGGTTCCGCCAGTGCAACCCTGGCGGGAAAGCAGGATGTGGCCTGTGCGTTAACATTCCTTAGAATTGGGACTCAGGAAGTAGCGCTGTCCTAATGCGTGTGTCAGTGCGCTCTACACTGCATCCTCAGCCAGTTTCCCAGCGAGTGGGGAACTGGACTGAAAAAGGTCTTTGACCATACAGGAAGACTTGCTTTTACCTTTCTCCCAACACCTACTTGGATTTCAGCTGGCTGCCTGTTGTTGCAGGTTCTATCATAGGGTACCCTTTCACCCTTCTCAATTTTCTTTCTCCCCAGTTGTGTGTGTGCGCGTGCGTACGCGTGTGTGTTGGGGTGGTGGTGGTGGTAATAAAGATTGAACGTGTGGCTGCCAGTAGTAGTAATAGTTTGAGAAGTTGCAAAAGCATGTTAAAACTTGGGGCTGGATTTTACCGATTGCTCCACAGCCCCCAAGTGTATCTTATGTTGTGTATGGGGTTGAAAAGCTGTCTATTGAATTATTCAGCCATTCAACTCTAGATGAATTGAATGTATGCTTTTCTTTTCTTTTCTTTCTTTCTTTTTTTTTAAACTCCCTAACCTCGTGAGAGTAAGCTTTCAGAGGGAACCTTGCAAGCTTAGAAAAAACTACCAGATCTGAAAACCAGCACAGTGATTTTTCAGGAAGTTGGGGACACCCAGAGAAGGTTCAGGATAGTTATTTGAGTTGCTTAATGATGGCCTTTCTCTTTGACATAAATAATGGAAGTCTGCCATTGTGTTGCTATAGCCCTCACATCAGTTCTGATGTATCCCACCCTAGGTCGTTCACTAGAAAAAGACGCTGGGTGACCACCCATCAGGATAGTCATGGAATAGATAATGGGAGGCTGTGGGGGAGGAGTAAGTTTAAATGCCCAGCTCATTAGGAACTTCTGTGCTAACCTTACAGCTGACACATTGATTTAGCAAAAGTTTTACCTAAATGTGAAGGGTGACTTATTCCAGGTGTTTAATTTACAGGTGTGTTTAGTGTCATGAATGGCATTGTGTTGACAGGTAAGCTACGGTAAATTATCTTCTATTCCTTTTACCTAGTTAACCTTGCAAGATAAGTATTTCTTGTCCCCTTGGAATTTTTTTTTTTTTTTTTTTTATATTTTATAGAGAGTAATTATTTTATCTTCAGTGCATATTTATTTCTATTTTACTTTTGACAGATAGAGACAGAGACAGAGACAGCTAGAGAACCGAAC
Source organism: Craseonycteris thonglongyai (assembly GCA_004027555.1). Lineage (NCBI taxonomy): Eukaryota > Metazoa > Chordata > Mammalia > Chiroptera > Craseonycteridae > Craseonycteris > Craseonycteris thonglongyai. Next base: position 65,664 of record PVKE010002346.1, on the reverse strand, counting down.
TGTGGGAACTCCCCAGTTCAGCACGTGGGCCCTACCTGGGTCGGAGCCGGGATTCCACACCCGGTCCTCGTGGCCCCAAAGCGAGCGCTCAACCCGCTGAGCCGTCCCGGCTCTCCCTCCCCTTGGAATTTGATAGTTCCACCTGGAGGAGAGAAAAATCAGTCATTTAAGCCTTTTGCCCCTCCGGACGCTAGAAGGCAGATGGTGATATGAGCTTGCCTGTGTGTGGTGCTGCATTCATTTGTGAGTTCCTTGCTTTTGCTTAATGAGGAGCTGGCTACTCTAGACAAGTGAAGGTTTGGTTGGAGACAGCAAGGGTCCCTCTGCAGATTTACTTTTTCTAAAGTGGATTTTCACTTGGCTTAAAAAACAAAATCTCTTTTTGTGCACTTTGTTTCACTTGCCATAGCCTTGAGTCTTTCATGAATATGCGAATAATGTGTCTTAATGACCCTCAGCTTGTTAAGGTGTCTCTGGGTTGGCATGAGCCCTTTACTTCTGGGATTTGGGGCAGGGGCACATCCTCTTGGCTTTGTTCTGCCTCCGAGATGTACCTGAGGATTGTCAGCAGCTTCAAGACATTATCCGCTCACACAGAAGGAAAGGGCAGAGCGATTTGATGCAAGCCTCTTTTATGGAGCTGTGGATAACACTTCCTCCGTTTTTAGGCAGTTGGCAGAGGGCAGTCACTCTGTAAATAAGATTGTTAGCCTGGACTGAAGACCCCGGCTTCCCAGCTCCTTTTGTTGTATCTAATTTGGAGGCAACTATATGAAGAAGAGCAAAGTGGTAGTGGACAGTTGTCATAGTGACTGTCGGCACCGAGAATCTCCACTGTGCTATCAAAAGTGGGTTTTGCATAGTCTGTGGGGTTGATCTAAGCCTGCTGGTGGTCACTGTGGTCTCCGTGGGATTTCTGATGCCTTTAGAGCAGTTTGCCGACCACTTCTTTAGAGGCAGGTATTAGCTGGAATCACCTAGACTCCTTATTTCTTTATACCTTAGTCTTTTAGGAAAATTATTGCTGTTATCTGATTAATATTTGAGGGCCCAGATTGTATGAGAAGCTGGCAGGGCATGATAAACACCATTTATCAAAATTCAGGGGAATTGCCAGAGTTCATTAATGTTTTAATAATATTTGGTATTTGCATAATGTCTCCGCCTGCTCTTTTGTTATCTTCATCCCCTGGTGAGGTCTGATGGAGATTGGTTATATCCCCGATTGAACAGGTGCAGAGCAGGAGGGAGACAGCAGTCACTTAGCTTACAATCCAAACGGTCAGTACCATGGCATGCCTATTAAGAGTAGCTATAATTTACTGCTTGCCTTCCCGATGCCAGGAACTTCATATAATCTTAGGAGGAATGTTTTCCCATTACACAGATGAGGATATTGACATTTACTGGGGTTAAGAATCATCCAGAGCCCTATGGCTAATAAGTGGTAGAGATGTTGCTAAAACATACATGGGCCTGACTCTGACATGTTGCTCTTCTACTTAGACCAGGGGTCTCCAAACTTTTCAGCCCACGGGCCGCATTAACTATCAAACAGCAGTTTGGGGGCCGACTACACACTCGAGGTCCAAATAAAAAAGAATCAAAACATAGATGTTGTTTTTAATTATTTATTTAATATTATTTTATTCAGATAAAAAGGTCTCCACGGGCCGTAGTTTGGAGACCCCTGACTTAGACTATTAATAATAGATGCATTAATTCCAGAGGAGGGTATTTGTGTGGAGTTGAACACCTGGAAACTATGTAGTTGTTGGCAACCAGTGTCACCCCAATAAATTTAACAATGAAAAATAAAAATTACTGCCTCTTCTTTTAGCATTTTGGTTCTGATTTCAGCTGCAAGTATTAAGATGATCCAAGCAGCCTCTGAGGTGATCTGGAACACTCTGAGTTCAAGTATTTTATTCCATAATAAAATCACTTGTTTGAATTTCTGGTTGAGAAAATAATGGCCATTATTATAATGTTAAAATCTGAACCAATCCTAATTTGCCTCTTGTTGGATGAGCTGCCTTTGTTTTTTCACCTACTAAACGTTGGTGACAGTAATACATTATTTCAGAATCATGTGTGAATGTAAAGGTACTTTGTAAACTGAAAGGGCATGTATACATTAGTATTTAAAGAAATGGGCATTATGAGGAAATTTTGTGAACTTAAACTGGAATTATATCTGCAGCTTGGTTTCAAACTATAGAGTATGATTAGAGGCCGTCAAAGAGAATGTAGTTTGGCTATAGAGGGCATCATTCATTCTAACATGCATTGCCATTTGTTAAGCTCATACTGTGTGCTAGTCATTGTGCTAGCTACTTGCATAAATCCATTAGCTCATGTCACTTCCAATAGCTTTTGTAAAGATAAAAATTATGCTTGTCCATATTGCAGGTGAAGTAGGTGATATCCCCTTTTTAAGATAAAACACTGAGGCTCAAAGAGGTCAAATACTTAGGCCAGGATCATGCAGAGTTTGAATTTGAACTCAGGTATATCGTGTTTAAAAGCTCATGGACCTTCTTCCACTGTACCAGCAATCAGTTTCTGTTGCTCTTGGGTCAGACCACCAAAAGGCCTCGCTCCCTGGGGAATGCTACACTCAGGAGAGGGATGGTTTCTCTTTGTCTCTTTCTTTCCCTCTCTTACTTCAAGCATTCCATAAATATTTACTAAATGTTATACTGCTTATAAGCAATATAACATTTGGTGAATAGTGAGGACAAAATAATGAGCCAAAACGTTGAGAAATTCATATGGACCTTTGGAGACCCTTCCTTTTTCTCTGCTCACCAGCTTGAGGAAAATGGTTTTAAATGGTTTGGCTGGCTCATGTCTCTCTTTTCAGGTCATAAATACCACATGGTCACTTCGAAGTTCTAGACTTATAGTGTATTGCTTCTGAGTGCTGCCAGACCTTTTACATTTTTAGACACTTTCATTATCTTCAGATTAGGCCATTTTGAAGCCCTGTCTTGCCAGTGTTTGAATGCCACCTTTCTCTTAATGAATTTCTGCAGCAGTATTTACTGAGGGAACGTATTGTGAATTGTTGCTTTATGGGCCTCCAAGTCTTGGCAAGTTACTTAGAGTTCCAATCGCTAGCGTACTGTATTTCTATATTGGTCAAGGTCATCTGTGAAGTCTGTTCCAGCTCTGAAAACATGTACCGAGGGCAGGGTGGTCGCTGCGAACATTTCTTTTTGCTGCTAGTTTGGGTTGATTTCAGTTTTTCTCTATGGTTCTGGGCAGTTGCTGCCCTCTGATGGAAGAGCCCTCATTTTCTTTTGATGATCCTGCATCTTTCCATGACATCTTTGCTTTGTTTTCCATTGGACAGTGCATCGCTCTACAGTAGACTGGGACCCTTTTGTATGCACAGAAATGTGAGATTCTTTCTTGTCAAACTGACCACTTGTGATTAAGTGTTAGCTCTCGAGACTCTCCTGGAGCTTTTTATCAATTCGGAATCTCTTGATTCCCTTTCAGACCTATTGAGTCAGAATCCCTAGAGATCCCCAAACTAGCTGCTCAGCACTCTGACATCCTGCCCTGTGTTGGTCCTGATGTTGTGCATTCACCATTCATTAGAGCTGCTCCTAGCACAATGAGCATGATCCCAGTTGACTTTTGAGACTAGAATCAGGCTGCTGAGCCTAATGAGCAGATATATATGCTGGCTCCTGGAACTGGAGTCCTGCCTGGGACAGGGAAGCATGTGAGTGACATGATTAGAGTGTACTCTGTATCACAGATTGTAATAAGGCTTTACGTCATTGTATCATTTAATCACCATCAAAACCCTCTGAAGTAAAGAACTACAGGGAAACCGTAGGATTGGAAAAATTCAAGGATTTCCCAAGGTCACCAGCAAGTAAGTGGCAGAGCTGGGACAGGCTAATGCAAACCCTTGCTTTTAACAATGACACTCGTATTTTGCCCTCAGGAGTTGTAGGAGACCTGGATTCTAGCTCCAACTCTTCCAGTTTCTTGCTGTGTGATCTTGGGTAAGCCACTTAACATTTAACAGATTCCGAGCTTCAATTTCTGTATATATAAGTTGGGCATAATAATTACAGTCATGTGTGGCTTAACACGTAGGCATCCGTTCCGAGAAATGTATCGCTAGAGGTGTATCATCATGCGACCATCACAGAGTATACTCACAAATCTAGATGGTATAGCCTACTGTACACTCAGGTTATACAGTATAGTCTGTTGCTCCTAGGGCACACATCTGTGTGGCATGTTACTGTACTGAATACCATACGCAGCTGTAACACAATGGTATTTGTGTATCTAAACAAATCTAAACAAAAAAGGTACAGTAAAAATGTGGTCTAAAAGATAAAAAATGGTACAACTCCTTAGGGCATTTACCATGAATGGAACTTGCAGGGTTGGGAGTTGCCCTGGGTGAGTGAGTGGTGAGTGAATGTGAAGGCCCTAGGACATTTTTATATACTACTGTAGACTTTATAAATACACTACACCAGGCTCACCACAAACCCGTGAGTAATGCATTGCACTACCACATTATGATAGCTACAACGGCAGTAGGTGATGGGAATTTTTCAGCTCCCTTATAATCTTACGGGACCACAATAGTATATGCGGTACATGACTTTATACCTACCTTGTATATTCAGGTGCGTTAAATTCTGAATCTGAAAAGCTTTGTGTAGTACAAAAAGAAGGACATTTCTGAGTCTAGTACCAGCTCTGTTTTTGTACTGCATGGTAGCATGGTAGCTTGGTAGATGTATTACCCTGAACAGGTCTCCTAACCTCTTTGGGGCCTCTTTTTGCTGATTTTTCCATTACAGAAAATACAAAGAAGAAAGTAAAATCATCCCCAAATTCTAATTACATTAACATTTGATGCACACTTTTTCAAGACATCTATGTTTATACACATGCTTATTTATAGCCGCTCGTACTTACACACATAGTTTTATGTAACAGTATTCATATTGAGTCTACTTTTTGTAATTTGATCAATATACTGTCATCTACCACACTTTTAAAAAGAAGCTATAACTTGAAACCTGTAGAAAGATGTTCTCCTAGCTTTCCTTCCTCTTTTATTCCAAAAGAAGATACTGTTCTGGAACTTAGAGCACATTCTGTGATTTGGGAGTAATGAACCTTCTTATTGGTGACTTCTGAGGGTTTTACCTGCCTTTCAATGACATCTTCTGTGTTTCTGCATGTTGTACATGGTTCATAGCATTACCTATATTTCTCTTTCTTTTCTTAGACTGTTTGTTTTATCAGAATTTCTTAACTTGAGTCACTGGAAACATGGAGTTTGTGAACTTGAATGGGAAAAAACTGTTTTTACTTTTAACCTCTAAGATACTGCTTTTCTTTTTTTTTTTTTAATTTTGAAATTAGGTAACAAACCATAGTAGTATTAGCAGTATCTATGTTTTTTTGCTTTTGTTGCCAACAGAAATCATATATTTTTATTTCACATTACAATTGTTACAGATATCTCAAAAAATCATTTATTGCTGCTTTGAAATTATGGTAGATAATTTCAAATCTAGCTATTTCAAAAGCTAGCTAGCAAATGCTGCTAGCTTTTATGTAATGTACTAATAATCACATATGGCAGGGGTGGTCAACTTTTATGTATATAAGATCTACTTTTTATCTTAAAAGTGTGTTGCAATCGACTTGTTGGCCACCCCTGAGCCAGAGTATAAACTCTGTTACCCCATTTTGTCGGTTTCTTAGGATTGTATGTTATGATTTGACACTTCAAATCAGCCGGGCGCTATATTGGCGCCGCTGGAGTTGGCGCTTCAAATCAGCCTGGCGCCGCAGCGGCGCCGCTTGAGTTGCTGCTTCAAATCAGCCGGGAGCAGCGGTGCCGCTCGAGTTATAAGAGCTACAATCGCTTCAAAGTCCATGGTACACGGAATTCCACCCCAGACATTGCGAGCGATCGCCGATCGACCAAAATTGGCCTCTCGACCGGTATATCGCGATCGACTTGTTGGCCACCCCTGACATATGGTACTCTTATAGATTTTTTAAAATGCATTTTGTGTTTTAATACCGATTTTTTAAAAGTCCTTTTGAATTTTATCATTAATTTAAATAAATGATTTTTGGCAGAGGTTCTAGGCTTTTCCAGCCTCTCAAGACATCTATGTCACAGAGGCAGTTAAGAGTCTCAGCCTCTAAAGATGGCATTCTGCCACCTTTATCTGTGTGTGTTTTTCTTCTCCCAACTCAAATGCCACTTGACTCATGGAGCTTTCCTGTCTCTCTCCAAGGAGAAAAATATTTACCCTTCCTCTGTGTTTTCCTAGCACCTGATCCTTTTTTACGAGCATGTCCCTTAGCTCATTCTTCCCTATGCTGTAGGTTCAAGAATATCTGGCTTGTTTATCTTTGCGGCATCCAGTGGGGTCATGCACACAGTAGGTCCTTACAGAGTGTGAAATGACTTGATTCACTTTAAAGAGCCTTTCTGTGTGAAACTTCTTGTTTCAGGCTCTAATTAAGGAATGAGTACTTTCTGATGTCCTCTTTGTGATTTTCTCTTTCCATTAGGCCATGCTCTATCATCTTTTCTGGAGTCAAGACAACCTTGATCTGATCTCCTTAGGTGGTAGCAGTTTTCTTCTGGGATTTCAAGAATAACATCCTTAAGACTTAACCACTGGGCAATTTAAGAAATGTCCCAGGTGATTGCTACGGTGTGTTGACTGAGAGCCACACACAGTAACTTATGGGAATGTCCCCTTTCTTGTAGACCCTGACTTTTCTTCCATGGGCATCTAGGTACTTAGGGACCTTCTGCATGCCCACACTTGGGGCCTTAGAGAATGCAGAGAAAGCATGTCACCTTTCCCATGGAGATGTTCAGTGAGCTTATCAGTCAACCTCCAAGTGTTTGGATGCTCACTCTGGAATCCAAATTGTAGCAGTTCTTTATTGCTATAAACTATTATTTGCCATCAGTAGTAATAATTTACCTCTGTACAGTGCTTTACAGATTATAGGAATATTCACATCTGGTATGGTGTGATTCTTTGTACAGGCCTTTGAGAAAGGTTGTGTAGGAACTATTAACCCCCGTTTGCAGATGGGAGAACTACTGAGACTCTGGGAGGGGATGTGACTTAGTTGGAGTTATAGAATAAGTTGTAGAGCAGGATTGAACCCACATTTTGAGTGTCTTCTGCTACAGTACAGCCTACAAAGACCTTGTAGGCTTTTTTACCCTCACACATCTTTCATCGGTTGTTAGGGTGATACTATATTCTCAGACAAAGCAAAGGTAGCAGCTTTCAAGGGTGTATAAGTCAAGTGAGGCTGGCAGAGAGTAGAATAGGTTAAGTACATGCCCTGTAGGAAGGCATTCTCCCCTACTGACTGTTAGGCGCGGCCCAACTGGTTCTTAGGGTCTGTGACAGTGTTCCCAATAGACTTGGGTAAGTGCTTGCCAGCTGAGTGGTATCTTTAAGGACAGTTTATAATTATACCTCTATGAGAGGCCCTGTCTCCAGGAAACAGCTATCTTTTTTTTGTCCATGTAAGTGCCTCTTCATAATTCCCCTCTGTATGAGATAAACAAACAGATAACTTAGGCCAGTGTGGCTATGAATACAGCTGACATGGGGAGCTGTTGTTCAATTTGCTTATTTTTATATTTTTTTCCTCAATGCAAAAAAGCATGATTATTACTATTTGTGAATTAAGTCAGTAGTGGGATTTGGTGTAAGGCTTGTTTAGTTTTCTGTTTCGTCTAATAAGTATTTGAATAGCTACAATGTGCATAGAATAGTGTTGAGCATTCGCTCTCTAATTCATAACTGCATCTAACATACACTGTAGTGCCTGTCATGTACTAGTGTAATTACTATGGTACAGTTCCCACATAAGTGCACAGAGTGGTGAATAAGAAGCAAGGTCATTACATTTGTAGGACTACTGTTCATTGGGAGCTTCAACAAGATTTAAGCATACAAATAGGTAGGGATGTGTGCTATTAAAAAAGAGTCTTATGATTGAGGGTAACTCAGTAGGGTAGAATGAGGAGTGGTAGAGGAGTCCTCTCTAATTCAGAGACATTTGAAATGGAAGGATAAGAAGGACGTGGTCTTCTGAAGACTAGATGGAAGAGTATTCCAGGTAGCCAGAACATGCAAAAGCCCTGAGATGGGGTAAATTTGAAAGCAGATCTCAGGCTTCTTCAGTGATCGCAAGTCTGATTTGGCCTCTACAAGGAATAATGGTTGAGGTTCAAATTAGGCCAAAGGTGGAGGGAATGGGCCGCCTGCCTTGGAATATAGTGACCTTCTTGCAGGTAGAGGTTTTCTAGGTGGGGCCACCCTTTGGCTCAGCTCCTGTGCACAGCAGTCGGATTGGTGGGGTGGGGAGCAGTGTAGAAAGCTTGGGTTACAAGTCCTCAAAAGACCTTTTGTAGTCATGTGATTCTCTGATTTCACCTGATAGCTCGAGGCTAGTAACAGTGAATTCTACATTAGATGATTTATAGGTCAAAGAGTAGCTTTCATGGGACAATAATAAGCCTTTTATCTAGTCTTCTACAGTTTACAAAATACTTTCATATGCATAAGCTAATTTTGGCTTCTCGCAACAACCATATGAGTAGGTATCATTATGGTATTTATTTTAACATACAAAGAACCCGATGGTCAAGAGAAGTTAGTAAGTAATTTACTGGTGGTCACCAGTGGGTTGAGGTGGGATCAAACTCAAGTCCTTTAAAGCTCACCCCAAATTCTTTGTGTTACACTCATTCTAAGAACCTTCTTCCCTGCCCACCTACCCTGCCCCAGGGTTATGGAAGAAGAAGGACTTCTGGTCCAGAGGAAGGCATTGAGGATTGGTAGGAAGAACCCAGCCAATAGACTTCAAATTGGCACGTGCCTATTACTGGTACTGTAAGCACTTTGTAGGCCATTTCAAGATCACCTTTTTAGCAGTCACAGATGTTCTTAATAGCAGCTACTTGTGTGGCTTGTTCCAGGTATGCCCTTAGTATGCACAACCTGCTTTGATACAGGTGGAGCACTGGCACCGGTGCCGGGGGAGCTCGGAGCCCTGTTGTGAGCAGGAGTGGTCCACCTAGATAGTAACTGGTGAGCCAGAGGCCCACTGGGGTCTGGACAGTAGGGAAAATGTGTGCGGTGAGCAGCTGGGTCACTGCACCTTGCCCTTGATGTCAGAGTCAGGGATGCTGGGGTGAGGGGGGTGCAATGGGGAACAAGGTCACCTTTTCCTCTCACACACACACAAATTCAGGTAGACAAGTAAACTGGGTTCTAATTATGACTGTCCCCCAATTAGCTCTATGCATATGGATGAACTACTTATTGCCTCTCTCTGGGCCTCAGTTTCCAGACCAGACAATACAAGGGTTGCCCTGAAAGTGTACAGCTCAGAAGTGACACACTGGCAGCCACGGTGTTCTGTCAGACCTGCAGTTTTAAACCACAATATGTTCCTTTAACATTTGATTTTATTCTCAATATTTAACAATTAAAGAGGATTTACAAGAACATCCAGATTCATCAGGTCTCGTACCATACTCAAAGTTCCCCCAGCCCTGGCCCCTGCCCACAGTGGTTCCTAACTGTGGGCTCTGGGCCAGCAACAGCTGCGTCACCTGGAGACTTACTAGAAGTACAAATGCTTGGGGCTGGATCCCAGATCTAGTGAATCAGACACTGCAGGAAGGAGGCTGTGGATGTGTTTTAACAAGCAGAAGACTGATGTACAGTGAAGTCCTGAAGCACTGCAGTGGAGCAACTGGCTGGGGCAGAGGAGCAGTGACCCCTTTTACAAAAGAGAGGAACTTTGAGTATGGTACGAGACCTGATGAATCTGGATGTTCTTGTAAATCCTCTTTAATTGTTAAATATTGAGAATAAAATCAAATGTTAAAGGAACATATTGTGGTTTAAAACTGCAGGTCTGACAGAACACCGTGGCTGCCAGTGTGTCACTTCTGAGCCGTACACTTTCAGGGCAACCCTTGTATTGTCTGGTCTGGAAACTGAGGCCCAGAGAGAGGCAATAAGTAGTTCATCCATATGCATAGAGCTAATTGGGGGACAGTCATAATTAGAACCCAGTTTACTTGTGCACCTGAATTTGTGTGTGTGTGTGTGTGTGTGTGGTTGCGTATTGGTGTTGGTCCTAGGACACTGTCTCTCAAATAATCCCTTTGAATAGAAGACTACGTAACTTTGAAAATAATAATAGCTACAAAATAATGTTGAACATGTTCCAGGCACAGTTCTAAGTACTTTATACTGTATGTATATGAACGGAATTAATCCTAATAACAACCCTAGAAAGAAGGGTTATACTTCCCATTCTTTCTTACCAATGAGAAGTCCAAAGCACAGAGAGGTTAAGTAATTTGCCCAGTCACAAAGCTACTGGTAGAGTGGAGATTTGAACCCAGGAAGTCTAGATGTAAGAAGAAAATACAAATAATCATGAACTTTTTAAAATTATTTCATTGTAAAAAATCCCCAAAACCTTTCCTCCTACAAAATGGAAACCATTGATGGAATACTACAGTTTTAATGCTGCTAGGAAACTTGGCAATTAGGTGGCCCGAGTTACTCCCTCCATTTTACACAAGTGGAAACTGAGGCCCAAACAAGAAAGGGGACTTGATCATCCTGATCACTGATTTTCCTTTGGGGCAGAGTGGAGGTTTGGTGAATGTCTGGCGAGTGACTTCTTCCTGAGAAAGCTGCTTGTACCTGAGAACACCCATTCAGGAGAGTTTGCTTCCCTGGGAGGGTCTACCAGGGTTTGAAGTGAGGGGGAGTAGCTCTGAGAGGGCTGTGCGTCAGGGCAGGGAACGCTCTCCCTGCTCCAGAGCCACCCCATGGAGTGTACAATTCTCTTAATTGCTATTAGACAAGGATGTGGAATAAAGAACCCCATGGGCACCGTGTGTCTGATCTGTCTTGTTTGCTTTTGTCTTTTGATCTGTCCTCTGTCTCTCTGCTTTCTTTCCTGTAAAGTGTCCTTTTCTCACACCTGTGCTGTTTCTCCAGTTCTGAGTATCATGATGAATATTTACATCTTTGAACAACTTGTATCTTTAATAGGGAAGGGGGACACCTGGGGCCAGCATGCTTGGACCTGAAGGAGAGCCAGCACTACACACACACACACACACACACACACACACTCTCACTCTCTCTCTCTCTCTCTCTCTCTCTCACACACACACTCACACACTCTGATGCTGGTCTGAGAGCTCAGAGTCTAAGTGAGGAAGATTTAGAGTTGTAATAGGATTCACAGTATTATAGAGGAGTTAAGCCAGTGGGGATCTTCCTGAGATCAGTCCATCCACCACATCATTTCACTGGTGGGGAAGTTAACCCCACCTTGGGCAGTGACTTGCTCAAATTCAAACTGGTGGTGAGATGAGGGTGATCTTGGGAAACTTTTCTTAGCCCTTTGCCAGGTATTGTTTGTTGCAAGTGCTTTAGAATCATTAACTCACTGAATCCTCACAATAATCCTGTGATAAGGGTGCTGTTACCATCCCCACTTGACAAGTAAGGCAACTACAGCCATTAAATCACACTAGCAGGTGATGGAGGCTGGATTGAAACCTAAGCAGTCCAATACCCTCCCTTCTTGCACTTTTCCAAAACGTGAGTAGCAGTACACTGCCCGCTCTGTGTTGGCTGCTGGCGTATAAACATGAGGGAGGTGCTCAGCCTTGGGGGAGGATGGAAGTGAGATAATGGGGACAGAGTGGAAAAGACAGCAGTTTTACCGCCCAGGAAGCCAGGTGCTAATATGGCTCGCCTGGCCTCCTGGTCGAGTCTTTTCCTTCTGTCCTTTGGCCTTCCTTGGCAGCCCTCAGAGCAAACATTCCTTTGGTGATTGTAGTTTATGTTTACTGAAAGGCCTTTGCACGAAATCTCATCTTATCCACAGTCTCCTCATTCTGAAAGGAAGGTGTGTCCTAGCTGAGTGAGTGATTTAAGGCTGTCTAAAGGTCACTCAGGCCCTGGATGCTAATTAGAGTTGCCTTATGAGAGCACAGGCTTTTTCCTCTTTCTCTTCCACTCCACCCCCCACCCCCAAGTGGGTTTTATTCCAGATTTAGAACGTTTAATAGGACATAGTTGATGTAGTCTGTCATTGTGGAGAGAATGGGGAACAGATTTTTTTTCAGTGAAAGGCAGATGCCAACTGTACTCTTAAGGAAGTTACTTTGAAATCAAAATTTATAAATTGAATTGGGTTTTATGTGAACAAAGGGATCTACCTCTTTAATGCTGTGACTACGCTTTAAAAGTGAATAATTATTTGTTAAATAACTCTGTCCAGTTGCCCTGCTTTGTAAGGGCAGATGTTTGTATGTTGACTTGTCCTTAGGCATTGAAGCACATTGGCATCATGCTGTGAAATCATCGTTGGGATGAAATAACTTCTTGAGATCTTAGTGGTCATGATTCAAAGGTTTGGAATTAGAACCCTCATTCCCAGCCTACTAACTCATGGTTTTTCTGCAATAAAATATCAGTGCGAATGGAAACATCCTGGGTTGGCGAACTCATGCAGATAATGTGGAAAACTCATGGGACAGCATTTTGTAATTTCTGAGTTTTAGGGAACAGGATTGATGGGCAGTGATATTGGTAAGTATCTCTGTCATTCAGGACCTGTCCAGTGGATCCCATTCTCTTATCTGGCTCAGCCACTTCCCTGGAGATTATTTCTGCCCTTTTCATCGGCCATATCTCCCTCCTTGCTGATTTCCTTCCAAAACATTCACGAACACATTCTCCATACATTCCATCAGCAGAGACCTTGCAGAACCTCTGTGTAGCTTGCCTTCTGCCCGGCAGTAGGTATGCAGTGAGGAACAAACTATTTTGTTCATACAAGTCTTAGGAGGAGATGGGCAATGAAAAACCATGTGCAGATTATGATCAGTGCCCTGAAGGAAAAACCAGAACAAAACAAAACATGGTCCTGTGGTTTGTACTTCCTTCTTTAGCTTGACCCAATTGACCATTCTCTCCTGGACTCTCATCCCCTAGCTTCCATGGCAACATACTCTGCCTGGTTTTCTCCTCTTGATCTTTATCTAAAGGACAGACTTCTTTTGTCTTACCTTTGGTGACTGCTTCCTGTCTCTTTTATCCTCACGCTTTCAGCAGTCTACCATTTTATAGCAGCACCTCTGCTGCTGCCTCCCAAGCCCGTGTCCCAATCTGGACCTCTTGACGCCTCTGTGACAGTTCCACTTGGATGCCCCAAAGATGCCCCAAATCAAGTGTTCAATATGAATTTGTGCTCCAAACCGGCCTCTCATCATTTAGCCATACCACCGTTCACCAGAGTGCCCACCACAGGAACTTCACAGACATCCTGAGCTCTCCCCTCATCCTCCCATCCCAGTGCTGAAAGGACCTGGGGTCTGTCACTTCTGCCTGTTTATTTCGACTGTGTTCTTCTCTCCATTCCCACTGTCACCAGCCCATTCTGGGCCACTACCATCTGGTTCCTGGATTACTGCCATAATCTGCTTGCTGGGTTTTCTGCTTTTAGTCTTATATGTTTGCAATTTAGGTTCCATGCTGAATAATCTTAAATATGCCTGAACCCTTCAGGCGCAGCCCAGCATTCTTCACATGAAGTTTAAACTCCTTACATGGCCTTTGGAGACACAGTAATTCCTGCACACCTCTCTGGCTTCACCTCCTGCCACCACTTCGATTTTACTGTGTAGTGCTTGCACACCTGCTATGCGAAAGGTACTGTGTGAGTTACTGACACTACTCGATTAAAGGAAAAACCTAAAATGTCTGAACATGATTAGAAGGCCTCAGCGCTCGCTCTCCTGTAGCCTCTTTTGCCTCATTGCAAACCTCAGATGACTTCACTCTCTTAGTTTCAGCCACACTGGCCTCTGAGTTCTTTGGAAATACCATGTTCCCACCCACTGAGGTCCTTTGCTGGAATGCCCCATTCTGAATCCTGCCACAGCCCCCAAGATTTACTGACTTCTGCTTACCCCTAAGATCTCAGCTCAAATCAGCATGTCCTATGGAGACCTTCCAGCTTAGCCCAGAACAGGTCACGTTCTCCCAAACTGGCATTCTAGCTTCACAGTTTTCTTAGTTGCACTGATCAGTTATGAGTTTGTAATTATTTGTAATTGATGTCTGACATTTCCCATGGCCACGAGAACTGGATGATAATGTATCATGTACCTGTTTTAGTCTTTTTTTACTTGCCTGAAACATGATTGATTAGTTGACGAATATTTGGGAGGGGCTCAATAAATATTGCTGGTATTGTTGGCTATTTTGCTTTTGTTTTTTAAAATATTTAAAACTTTCAGGTGTCCAACATAGTGAGGAAACACTTATATAATTTGTGGATCGTCACCCCAGTAAATCTGGTACCCATCTGACACCATACATAGTTATTACAATATTATTGACTGTATGCCCCATCCTGTACTTTCCCTTTTGTTTTTGAATTGAGCAGTTAGGTGGTAAACAGTTCAGTTTTAAGTATAGACCTTGGTGTGTGTCAGGGCTTCTGTACCTTTTTCCTAGTCGCCCACATCTCTGCAGCATGTAATCATGAAAATTATATTGTTCAGTCATTTCCAAACTTTTCTAAATCTGAGGATTTTATGAAAAAATGATGAGGATTCAAGTGATAGTGCTTATATTTTTACTATCAGTTTATTTTCGGAAAATGAGTAGTTATAGAAGGCTAATATAAATTTAGTTAATTGGATAAATCACTTTTAATTTTTTTCATAATTGCAGCTACATATATTTGAAAAATAGTGTGTAGTATACCAGGGATGTAAAAAAAAAAAAAAAAAGTATATACATTTTAAGAGAATTTCTTTATTTACTATATAAATTCTGGTGGTAACTTCTTTGAGCACCTCTTATAATTGCAGAAGTCAAATGTGACTTGTATTCGTCTTGTTATTCATCTATATTAAGTATTACTATTTTAATACAGTTTTTTTCTTTCTTAAAATGTATATACATGTTTTTGGCACCCTCTGTATATGAATGAGAACTAATGCTTGGTGGGCATATGGATTTATAGCATCAATAGCTTCATGCCCCTGGGGTCGCCTAGTCAGGAACCAGCCATTTGGTCTGGTTCGCTATATTATATTTACATTAGCTATAGAACTGGTGACCTGTGAGCTTGGTTTCCACTATACATGTGTTTGATTTGACCAGCATGCTGTTATTAAAGATTCAGAACAAGTATTTAAAAATAAGGAGATTTTTTATAAAACCAGATTTCCAACTTAAAAAATTAGAAGATGAGGCCTTATTTCCTGAATGGCCAGAACTCCCTGCTCCTAAACAGTAGCCACCTCCTTTAGAAGCGCCACACTTTCGTTAGGTTGTCACAATCCTCACTTACCTCTTTTGCTACATAGCAAGTTGTTGGTAGGATGGGAACTAGAAATCTGGTGAGCTCACTGCTGAGTGAGGCCTCGTGTCTATCTGCTTGCAGGCTGTGACTGGAAAGAGCCATGTGGGCAGGAGTCAGGAATCCTGGGTCCTTGTCTTTTCATTGCTACTTACAGCTTGGTGACCATGGAAAAGCTGTGTAATCTCTTTGAGCCTCAGTTTCGTCATTTGCCACCAACTTATAATAAATACTTTCGGGACCCCATAGAGTTTGATCCATTGAGGGAAAATTATTTAATATGACCGAGAACATGGTTGTTATTAATTCCCCATCTTCTCTTTCCTCTTTATTGTTTCTCACGGAGGAATTTATTGTTTATTGTTGCGTCATGATGTTCATTTTGGAAATACAAGAAGGGAGCTATTGGTTCTCCCTTACTTTCTGTCTCCCACCATTTCTTACCTGTCATGCCTGTTCATTCCCTGTCCTCTGCGCCTCCTGGGGGTCCAACAGCCAGAAGCAAGCTCCTGCAGTGACACTCAGAGTTGAACTCTGAATATCATAAAATTATAGCTGCATTCAAGCCTGAGACACTCAGCGACTAGCCAACTGTGGCATTACAGAAATCCATGACATGCTTCTAGGACTCCAGGCTAGCTAGCTTTCGGATTTTGTTTTCAGCGGCATTGTCCTTACAGGCAGAATTTGTGGTTCTGCATTCAATTTTGTGGTTTGAGAGATACAGTGCCAGTGCTTCAGTCCTGAATCTGGAAGGGAGGGCAGGCCTCAGTGGCACAAATAGGAAATACTCAGGCGTGTCCCTCTCTGAGATGACAGGAAGCAGGATGGTCTAGTCATGGGAAGAGGGAAGGTGGATATTTTGACTCTGGAATCAGGCTGGCCTGAGGCTGGATCATCTGACCTGGGCCAACTATTCTTTCTGAACTTGTTTCTTCATTAATAGAACAGGGATAAAAAAATGTTCTGTCTTTTAATTTTGTACTCTGTTTCCATTTTAAAAGATTTTGAAGAGAGCGCCAACTTTATAGGGTTGTTTTAAGGATTAAATGAATGTCTGTACAGTATAGTAAATGAGCAATACAGTATAAGAAACTGCTGTTTTCTCTCACGTTTTTGCTGAAAATGTTTATCTTCTCTAAGTAGGATTAGTAGGCTAGGCTGTGAACAGAGAAGTAGCCTCAAGTTGTTGTGAATAAAGGTCTAGTGTGATTTTTTTTGCAAATATTTGGCTCAACATTTTCTTGAGTAGGTACAATGGAGTCCTACTGATTGTTTTGTTTTGTAAGTAAACAAAGCTAGATTTTCCAGGAATCTAAAGGAAATTTCTTCTACCTTAGTAGTTTCCCAGGCATTTTTAAAAATGTAAGATTGACCAGTCCAGATGCCGAGGTATAAACCCAGCCCAGGGGACCTGCGGGAGAGCCCCCCAACTCCACATGATGGATTGAAGTCATTGAAATAAAGCTGAGGTTTTAAATCTGATGCTTATTATTTTCACTTAGAAGAGATAATTTAGGGGAGACCTAACTTGGAGAGGATTGAAGTGTATATTCGGGTGTGGGAGAATGTGGAAAAGTCTGCATATGGGGTTTAAGATGATACCAATCCTTTAAGAAATTAGGGTGGGCTAGAGATTAGGCATCTGCGAGAAGAACCTGGGCATGCGGAGTGCCCATGCTGGGCCCTGAGGGGTGCTCAGTGGAACCTGCCTCACCCAGGCTAAGAATCGGCGAAGGATGTTTCCCTGGCCTTTCATGAAATGGAGTTTCGTCCTATTACGTCACCTTCAGCAAGTCACTTCCCCTCTCTAAACCTCACTTTCCCCACCTATAAAATGAGGAAATTGGGCCATTCTTTAGTCTGTGATTTTAGAATGTTATACGTAGAGTCATTTCACTCTTCATTGATATGAAAACTTGCATCAAATTGCTATATTTTGGACATTTCTGGGATGGATGGTAGAGATTGGCTACAGTGGGCGGTTATTTATTTTTCAAGAAATGTCTGGAGAGCAGTTCTGTTCTCATTTGAGGAAGTCGTGGATGGCATCATGTCACGGCACAACACACGGGGAAGCTCAGGTCCCCTTCTGTGGCTTCCAGAAAGATGACTCATTAAGCTCTGGGGAAGTTGGGCCCTGCTCGGAGGTTGGAAACCTGGCCCCTGCTGCCATTGGTAAGTAGAAAAACTCAGAACTGTCCACTTAGCTACTGTGACTGCACCGTGGAAGGCACCAAGAAGGCCCCGAGTAGTGTACACTGGAAGTGACAGCCAAATAGTTTTGTGCAAATTAAATAGGACCACAATTGGGAAATGCATCTTAATCCTCTTTAGATACTTATTGCTCATTTGCCAAGGTTTTAAGTAAAACAATTTCAAAGGTTCAGAGGTATCTAACACAGTTCCTCCCTCCCCGCCCCCCTTTGTAAATAGTTCTGTGCCCATGGTGTTAACTCTATTAGAAACATTAGGGTAATCACAGAGCTACTTTCTGCTTTTCAATTGCTGTAACAATAGCCCTGAGCCTGCCTGCATTGGCCATATTAATAAGCAATGGCTGAAAATTAAAAAAGAATTCAGCAGACTCCTAAATGAAGATTTGTCTGAGCCTGTCTTCCAAGCATTTGTGTCTTGCTACAAGGCTGATATGTGGGGATGTGCTTTGGGTTAGGTGTTCAGAGACCCAGTTCCTAAATCTTGACCTATAAAATGGGGACAAAACTATCTGAACTCCGCAGTGAGTGGTGGATGTGAGGCTCAGTGAGCCTACTGGGTGTGAATGAGCTTTGGAAGCTGACCATGTAGCGTACAGATGGTGAGCAGTGAGGGTTGCTGTTTAGCACCACTCCTGAAGTCTGAGCTATGGGAGCTTCCACTTTTCCACATGCTTCTGGGTGGTGGTATGTGTGTCTTTCATAGAAGAGAAATTTTATACTTAATATGTGGGCTAACCATCGTTATATGTGACACGTGATTGTGTACAATGTGCTTTTACCCCAAACTGCGAGGTGACAAACTGAGCAATTAGGTGCAGATGTGTTAAATACAATAATAATGTGCCTAAAATCAGATTACACTGTTCTAAAATAAGTTGCTAAAACTTTTGTCTGTACTCACAACTTTTGGAACTTTTTTTCGCTCATTCGTCACATCCCGAGTAATAGCTTATTGAAGCTTGCTCTATGCCAGCACATTGTACAGACAGGCAAAATGAGGCACAGAGATGTTCAGTAGCTTGTCTAAGGTTACACAGCTGGGTGGCAGACCCATTCAAACTTTTTCTATACTCCTGCTACTAATAAAAGCAGTACTGTTCCTTGCCTGTATACTAGGTGCCTGTCACTGTGTTAAATATTGCCCATTCCGATCTCATTGGGCGGCACATGAACCCTGTGTAGGAAGCTCCTGAACGTTTCCTGCAGATGGGAACTACTGTGGTCTCCCCTCTCTCACAGGCCCAGTGGTAGGTACCTCCCTTTTGCTTTTCTCTTACCAATTTGGAAACAGCAAAAGTCAATCCCTCTTAGATGCTTTTCTTTCTCTTCTATTACATTCGTTATTCTAATCAAGCTGTTATATATCGGCTCTCCACAGCCTGAATTTGGCTTGCAGACCTGTTGTATTTGGCCCTGATTGTATTAAAAACAAGCACGCAATTGAATTAGATAGCAACCTCCAGGAATTCAGGTGACTGGATTTATGTTTTCTTATAAAAATCTGTGGCAGTACAGGATCTGCTATTCACATGCCAGCATCACAAGACTCCCTTTAAACTGGAACGCTCTTCAGTTTTCCTCCCTGCCTCCTTTTCCCATTAGTTTCCTAACTACCACACCGAGGTCCCTAGGATCATATACTCTTCGTAGGAGAGAAAAATAAATAACTTCCGACATAGAGAAGAAATTCAGTCATTATCTGTTGAATTAAAGTTGGTAGCTTAAGAAATAGGCTTAGTTTGGTAACAGAATATTTGCTATCTGGGAGGTGATTTAAGCAAAGGAGGAAGGGCTCTATCCCACTACTTGAAGGTTTGTGACTTATCAAAAGTTAAAAGGTGACATACTTAGATCTACTCTTGATAAAATTACTTTTATTCTACTACCCAGCACTGGAAAATATGTGGAAATGATTTTCTTCAAAACAAATTGTAGATCTATTGAGTTAAATGAGATAATATATATGAAAGCACTTGGTATACGAGGGCTGTCCGGAAAGTATCCAGCATGTAACTGTTCTTGTTGTATTAACAATGGCTGGATTTATTTTTTCAGACAGTCCTCGTATTATTGGGGTTTGAACTAATAAGTTATTGGAGATGTTTTGAGAGTATTAGCATCACCTTATCATTTCAAGCATATGACAGACTTTTCAAATCTTTGCTCTCTGCCACTTTCTAGCTGGCTTGACAAGCCACGTAGCCGCTCTGAGCCTTTTCCACATAGTATGTACTTGTATAAGTGTGGTGGATGTTATCTCCCAGTGCCCAGTACAGTGCCTGGCATAGAGAAGGTGCTCAATATTCATGCTGGATAAGTGAATAAGTAAATATAGGGAGTTTTGAGGCCTTACTGAGCTAATGCACATAAAATATCAAGCAGTGCGTCAGCATGTATTAGAAAGCTTCCAGTTTTTAGTTTAGCCTGTTTTATGAAACTTTCTCCTGGACACAGGCTGGGGGCCCATCTGTGCTCTTGGATGAAGGGAACTGAGGACTCGCAGGTATGCTGGCAGGCAGGTAACAGGAGGCCACAGAACTTCAGTCGTGTGGGACACTAGATAGAGAGAATCAAACTCATACAAGTGCCAGAGCCAGCCGGAAGCTCTGATCCATGCCCTTCCTTACCCAGAGTGTGCTGTAAACAGGTGATTAGGCAGAGGCAGATGAGTTTAAACATTTGGAATTCTGAACCTGGAGAGTAAAACGATTGGAAAGAACACGTCAGATCTAGAACGGCTCTTAGCAGCCATCGGACTCAGCACTTTTCTTTTTACGAATGCTACGTAGTGATATGGAAAGAACAAAGAGCAAGGACTTTGGAGTTGGACAGTCCTTGTTCTGAATCCCTGCTCTGTCTTTTCCCATCTAATTACTCTTGGTGTGAGTCTTAGAGCCCTTGACCCTCACGGCAACGATGAAAAAATGACAGCCATTATTGTTACAGAAAGGAAATGGAAGTCCAGAGGGGTAGGAGTAATGGTCAGTGGCACTAGCTATGGGGTGCTACCTCCAGATGTGGGTGTGTAGTGGGGAGGAGCTGGTGAAGGGGGAGGAGGTGGAGATGTGTGTTTAGTATGTCCAAAGTTGAGTTCCCTCTTTGGGGGAGTGAAGGAAGACAGCAAGTTATAGGAATATCGAGGCAGGATTGTACCTACCTATTTGAGATGAAAGAGCTCACCCAATTAATTTGAGCAGGAAGCCTCCAGAGGAACTTAATGCAAGTCAAAAGATGATGTGTGTTTTGTATTTAAAATAAATCTTTGGTTTCATCTTCCCTGAGTGGTGGTGTTTTTCTTTGAGATAAGCTGTTAAAAAATGATGATAATGACCTCTAAAAATACAACAACTTTGAGCATGTCTCCATCATTTTCCCCCTCTCAAGACAGACTTTGAATTTTATTATTAGACAATATTTTTAAATCGCCGTTCTTTCTTTCTGAGAGGTACGCACAACCGTATCAGTAACCACCTGCCATAGGGGATGTGAGGGTGGCCATTGTGACTTTATGCCATAGTCTCACAGCATGAAATATTTTTGCTGAAATTCACTTGTTTCAAATGTTTTTACAAGAGAGCACAACCACTCAGCTTCATGGCTTTTAGAATTTATGAGTTTGTATTTGTGTGGTCAGAAAGAGGCATAGTATGTCAACTGTTAGCTTTATAGGTAAGGTTTTTTCTTTAATCACAGCTTATGAAACAGATTGCATGAGACTTTTTTAATACCTAGAAAATGATCGTGCAGGAAGCTCAGATTTACCTTTGGTCATGATGTCCCCATCAGACATTAAAAGCGAAGCCCGCCACTCTCCAAAACTCAGGCTTTATTTAAAGGACAAGTACAAGCTCTTTATTTTGAATTTTCAAGGTTCACTCAAATCATGATTTTCCTAAGTCTATGAGGTTGAAAACACTAGGAAAAATCTTCTTAGTCCTTTTATTTTGGATGGGAATTTTCCACAGGCATCTACTATCTGACGATCTTCACAGTGATGAGACCTTTTGTTTGTTTTTGCACATTCCTGTTAATTACTGCTTTTACGTATTTGATCCTCATACCTCTCCTGTGCTGGAGGCAGGAACATTCTTCAGTTACTGGTTCCAAGGTGGTGTTTTTTCAGGAACACTGAAGGAGGCCAAGAAAAAGTTGCTCTTGTTTCTGTGTATCCTGGGAATAAAGAGAAGCACAAAGAATTGTCTTTCTGACTAGCTGTAGTTTCAGAAAGAGCATTAGGCATTTCTTATTTCTTGAGATCCATCATTCACAGAGAAAACATTTCTAAAATCTAAACTTTGGGTTCTTTTGGGTTTCTGACTAAGCAGCGTTTTTATTATTTTATTTTGTTAAACTGAGTGTTCACTCTGGATGTGGGTGTTCAGGATTTGAAGTCTTTTTATCAGAGGTTTTTGGACTGTATTTAATCTTAGGGAATGGTAGTTATTTCTCATGGTGGATGAAAACCTCATCATAATGCTTTACCGTTAGGTTGAACACTGCAGTAATACTTTAAACAGTTTTCAAATCTTTGTCTTCTGGATGTATGTCTTTCCTTTTTTCTTCTCCATTAAGTATTTTGGGTGACAGCTTTGGCTTGGGTGTGAGCCACCTTGGAACATGCTTCTGAAGACTGTGCCTGGGTGTGTTTCTTTATCATTCTGTTATGCTCTAGAGCAGAGGAGTACAGCCTTTTGGCTTCCCTGGGCCACATTGGAAGAAGAATTGTCTTAAGCCACACATAATATACACTAACATTAATGATAGTTGATGAGCTAAAAAAAAAAAAATTGCAAAAAATCTCAGTGTTTTAAGAAAGTTTACAAATTTTTGTTGGACTGCATTTAAAGCCATCCAGGGCCACCTGCCTCCCGTGGGCCTCAGGTAGGACAAGCTTGCTCTAGGGCCAGGGTGGATAGGGTAGGTAGGGCCTGACCTAGGCAGGTATCTTATAGTTTCCCAGCAGGTTGCAGCCTCAAGGAAATGCTTCGGGAGCTAAGACAATGAAACTTAAAAAAAAAACAACCCACATATTAAGTAAAAATAAAGTACTAAGTGCAAAAGTAGACATTCAGAGCTAAGAAACCTCTCAGAATTACCTGTTTATTGAATTCTCTTCTCCAGTTTGCTCCAGCAGTCTGCATTCCAGCCATTCCGAGCTCCTCAGTGGTCTAGGATCTCACATGCTTCAGTGCTTTAGCTCACGTTTTTCTTTCTTCATGTACTAGAAGTACGTGCATTTCAAGGCCCAGCCTGAAAATCATCTGAATGGAGATTTCCTTAATCTACTTGTAAGGAGAATTCCCTAACAGAAAATAGGGGTGTGTGTGTGACTGTGATAGATGTGTGTGTAGTAAATATATTTTAATTTTTATACTGGTGAGTTTTCCACTGGACTGTGTGTTTCTTGACAGCCGGGACTGAGTGGGTTTCTTTTGTACCCCTCCCGTCGAATAATCTCTGTCTGTGTGAATGGTGAGGAGTGTGGTCTGATTTCAGCGTAGACTTTAGCTTGGACCTGGAGCTTACAGCTCAGAGGGTGTAGTGCTTTCTCCTTTACATCACTCCATGTTGAGAGAAGCAAGAATTAGTATTTTAGGAAAAATATTTGCAAAGAGGGGAGGGATTTAGAAGCTTACTCCTATAATTACATGTCAGAAGACCATTAGTGATGGCAAAGCATTTTAAGTGAAATAATATAAACTGCTTAGTGCTTGCCTAGCACTTAGTAAGCTTTCAACAAATGGGAACTGTATGATTGTATGGTAATGGTTTACTCACACATTGGACTAGCTAAAGAACAGAATCCTAATTATAATCCCAGTCCCCTGGGCATGGCTAGTCTAATAGATAATAGAGCATCTCTAAGGACTTTGGTCAAGGCCACCTGATGACCATGCAACATTGGAGGAACTAATTATACATTTTGTAGATGAGGTTTTTCATGGGTAGAAATTCTCTTTCTGGTTCTTCAGAGATTTGATGATTGTTTAGGAACATGTATACTTAAAGGGATTTTATTTCTTTATCAGATGGACTTTACCAGAATTTCTAAGATGTTTTGCTCTTTTAACTGTTTACAGTATGTTGGTGATCCCCATGTCTTGCCTGGGCCTCTGAACGTCCACTTCTGCACATGTATCTTCAGTTTTTTCATTGCTTAATAGATTTAGGGACAGAAGTCTACCAGGCAGTGATTTTTCATTGTTATTTAATTTAGATGCACAAGGCTGGCCCTGAACAAACAAACTCTATTGCTGGGATTCTTTTGTGTTTGTACTCTCTGTTTCAGTGGAAACCTGTGATGCCTGGTGTTGGGGAACACAGAGTTGTGGAGACCTTTCTTCAGAACAGATCAGTGGCACAGAGAAGCAATCTAAATCACTGGCTTCTCCCTTTGCCAATGCTTGCTCCCTGTCTGTAAATCCTCTTGTTGCCTTGCTACTCAAGGTGTGACCCCTGGGCCCACAACATCACCTGGGGAACTTTTTAGAAGTGCCACATTTCAGGCCGAACCCGAGTTCTGCTGGGTGAGCCACATTTTCACAAGGTGAATCGTAAGTGCATCCGGTTTGAGAAGAACTATCTGTTCTAGAACTGCCACAGGTAAAGCAGGTCTCAGACCATTAGTATTTGAAAAAATATGCTCCTTTTTATTTCTACCTGGAAGTGAAATGTGTCAATGAGGTGAAATTACAAGGGGAGGAGGACCCAAAAAACCCCTGAAATTTATTTATAAAAAATTGTGAACTCTTACATGTTTAAACTTCAGTCAGCTTCAAAGTTCTCTCCACTTGATGCTGTACACCTATTGAGATGCGTTTTCCATTCCTTAGAACAGTTTTTGAACTCATTGATTTTGATGCTTTTTAGTGCTTCTCCCATTTTTTGTTTTACCTCTTCCACATCTGCAAAACTTTCCCTTTGAGGACTTTTTTCATGTGAGGAAACACACAAACAAAAAGAGTTGCTCAGGGAGAGATTGAGTGAATAGCAAGAGTGAGGTGTGGAGGTCATGCCATTTTTAGTGAAAAACTGATAACTCATTATGGTGTGGGCAAGTGCGTTGTTTTGCCCTATGTTGTTAGTGTAAATCACTCATCAAAGCAAATACTTTGAAAGTCTCCAAGAAAGTTTCACTGAAGCCGAATGCAGCCTCTCCCACCACCACCAGCAGGTACACTGATGCAGATGGGTTCCTAGAACACTCACTTAAGTTGGGGAAGCCTGTACTACAAGGGGCCCAGCCTCCGGAATATAATTGTTTTTGGGGTTCCCCCCTCATATATTTTGGTTGTGCTAAACCCTTATTTAAGGCTTTTTACTTTTGAGAACTTTAAACATAAAAAGTAGGGAGACTAGTATAATAACGCACATTACCTATTTTGTTTTATCAATAATCTCCTTCCTGGATTATTTTAAAGGAGACCCTAAGCATGTAATTTATCCCTACATATCTTTTTTCCTTTTTAAAATTTGTGGCAAAATAGACATAACACCAACTTTACCATCTTACCCGTTTTTAAGTGCACAGTTCAATGAATGGTTTTAAGTACATTCACATTTGTGTAATCAAACTCAAGAACTCTTTTCATCTTTCAAAACAGAAACTTCATGTTAAACATTGCTTTCCTTTTTAACATAGCCATGGTATTTACACACTCCAAAAAACGTTAATATTCTTCAATAGCTTCAGATACCTGATTGATATTTATATTTCCCAGATTGCAGTTTAGCTTTAAAGAAGTAAAGATGTTTAGTTCAGCATCTTTTCTACCTGTAGTTGGTGGCCTTGTTTGTTCAGCTTCTTAGAAATGAGCACAAGATTACTGTGAAAATTGAATTAAATTGACATACCATATAGCAATTAGAATAAATGAACTGAGTCCTATTTGCAACAAGGTTAAATCTAAAAAACAAAGTTTAGAAAAGCAAGTTGCAGACTGATTTGTACAACATTACACCATTTATTTATTTATTTTTTATAAAGATTTATTTTGTTGTTTTTGACAGAGACAGAGAGAAGGAGGAAGGCCCAGAGCAGTCTCCATAGTTGTATGTCATCAGTTTTTCAATAAGTTTTTCAACATGGTTTTGTTCCACACAGGTGGTTGGGAGCCGCGCAGGGCAGGAACGGGGCCGGGGGTCTCCCGCATGGTAGGCACGCCCCCTCAAGCCAGAGGCCCCACTGGGGGACAAGAACTGAACTGGGAGCCTTCCACATGGGAAGCACACCCAAGTTCAGCATGTGGGTCCGCACGGGCTGGAGCCGGGATTTGATCCTCAATCCCCAGGGCTTCAAAGTGAGCGCTTAACCCGCTGACCCATCCTGGCTTCCCCTACACCATTAATGTTAAATCAGAAACAATTGTTTATGACACATAGTAAAAGTATGAAGAGATGCTTGAGAATGATATCTGACATTTCAAGATATTAATCACC
The DNA here is from genome assembly GCA_004027555.1 of Craseonycteris thonglongyai. NCBI lineage: Eukaryota > Metazoa > Chordata > Mammalia > Chiroptera > Craseonycteridae > Craseonycteris > Craseonycteris thonglongyai. The sequence goes on along the minus strand of PVKE010002346.1, from coordinate 39,532 downwards.
TCTCTAAATAATAAGAGTAGAATAGACTAACTGTATCTGTAGTTTTTTATTAAAAAATTTGAAGGAAGGGGATGTCTGGACAGCTCAGTGGTTGAGTACTTGCCTTGCAATTGTGAGGTTTGGGGTCCAATTCCTGGCCCCAACTGGTGACCACAGAGATGGCTCAGTGGCAAAGGTTCTGACCTCCCATGTGGGAGGTTCTAGGTTCGGTTCCCACCCTGTGCAGCCCCACATTCACCTGTGTGGAATGAAACCATGTCATAACTAATGATGTACTGGGCCCTCCTCCCTTCTCTGGGCCCTCCCCCCTTCTCTCTCTCTCTCTCTCTCTTCTCTCAAACAATAGAATAAATCTTAAAAAAATAAATAAATCTGATGGAAATGTGGCAGTGTCAAGATTTGCTAAAGCTGCCCGATGGATATTCATAGTACACATGGTATTATTCCTATTGTATGTTTGGAAATACTGCAAAAGAAATTCTTTTAAAAACCGATCAATGTATGTGCAAATACTTCATAAACTCAAGTACTCAAAAACATTAGTATGATTTAGTTATACTCCCAGCTTATCACAAAATATTTGATACTTTATATAAAAATAATGAAAATGATTTAACTGGTGGGGTTCCTGGTAGGGTTAAAAATAAAAAGTATATATTTAATGGAGCCATTTGTCAAGTGTGTGAGGCTTGTTTAAAACTTGGCTTAGTTTTTGGTGCCCTGCCCACCTTATCGATGTAGATTCTGGTGAAGTTCCAAAGAGTTATAACGGTAGGTCAGGGCCAGTTTTTATGTGACTGGAATTTATAGCTGTGCTGCTTCCAAGGAAGATTTGAGGTGGCAAAGGGCCAGTTCTGCTGTGGCCTTCTGGCCTTGAACTCAACTTACACTCCCAGAGCCTACGCATTGCTCTCGCTTGCTCTCGCTTGCGTTCGTTGCTGCCCCATCTGAGGAGAGCACTACTTCTGAGCCATATGAGACAGCTGGTGGTTTTAAAGATCACCCATATGGGCTTCCTGGGGCTTTCCTGGGTGACTGCTGCACGTTTAATCACCTCTCCTTTCATAATGGCTTTCCGCATACCCAGCTTTTCCTGCTGCGGAAGGGGAGAAACTGATCGCCAGCTTCATGTTACTAATCCTTGCCCAAAGGGTGTGGTAAAAGTCACAGATTTGATGTTTATTCATGAAGATGGAACCAAAACCAAAGGGATGTTCTTTTTGGCAATGGGGAAGATTTGGGCTTTTAAACCAAAGGATGTGTGCTGGGGCTGGAGAGCAGAGATGTTTATTATAAGTCACATTGACAAAAAATGATAGGATATGCCTTGCCAGGAGTTTAAATAATGTGCTATTTCTGCAGGTTGTCTGGCATCAAGCTCCCTTGGTTGTGGATGTTTATTGCTGGTAATTAATTTGTACCTACAACTGTAGTCAACATCCGGTACCTGAAGGCGGCCCGAAGGTCTGCCTCTGGTCTAATGGAACCCTTGCAACTATCATTTTATTTCCCTCACAGAACCAATTTTTGTCCTCTTAATCATATTTATTGCTTCTATCTCAACTTTCAAATATCTCTAATCTTCTAGAAACATACATAATTATCTTTTTAGGGTCTGAATTGTGCCAGAGGTAGCAGAAGAATTGCTTCCTGGCTCTTGCTTGACACTAAATCTTTCTGTTCAGGCTTTACCTCATTAGAGTAGGAATGATACTCTGTCCTTTTCTCTAAGTGATTCATGGATGTGTCCTCTCATTCAATTGGTCACCAGATAGTTATCGAGCTCCTCTGTGTAGGGTGCTGTGGTGGATGCTCTTGGGGAGATAACCATGAGTAAGAAGGAGATTCTCAGTGTAACCTCAGAGTTTTTGTTTGATCAAAATGGAACAGTTGTTGGTTTTGAAATAAACCCATGTACTGCTATTTATCTCAGCCTCCTAGTGGTGCTGTGGCTAACTTTATTTTCAATTACAGATAGCTATAAGGGAGAGAAGGTTAGTTCAGAATTATAGCGTGACTTACTATGTGTGAATGGTGGGGAAGTTCAAGAATGATTGGTTTAGGACATAGACAATGGCAACTAAGGAACTGGCAGTACAATTCCATGTTAACATCATTGCCTAGACCGGGGGTGGTGAACCTATGGCACGCGTGCCCAAAGTGGCATGCGGAGCAATTATTTCGGCATGTGGAATTATTGTCTTTTGTTATAAAAACATCCTATGCCTCTTATAGACATAAAAATAATCGATACCTCTATCTCACTCGATGGGTTGGCGTGTGAGTCGAGTGAGTATACTCTTATTTCATAAACTTTGGCACTCAATCGCCAAAGGTTCGCCACCCCTGGGGACACTGGACCCTAACTCTGAAAGATCAGGGAAGGTCTCATTTGATGTATCTGATATATTCCCATGCCAATGAATTTGAACTTGGTTTTCCATGTGTGAACCTGTGTCCTAGTAAAACTAAGTTGTTTTGGTATGCCCAGCTCCTTTGCTGTGTGACAAGGAGTCTCCGATACCCAGAGACAGCCATACACGTGGACCAACCCTGAGAAGATTGTGAGATTTCATCCAGAATTGTTGCCTTCAGGTAGCAGCACCACCGTTAATAGAACTGTTTTTTTCTTTCTTTTTAAGCAAATGAAAGTCTCTCATGTCTATCTGGAACAGTAAGATGCTTCTGAGGGAGAATGAAGACAGCTGGAAGAGAGGTGGATTAACTCAAGTCAGGAAACTACATATAAATCTGTAGCTGGGAACAGGGATTCAGAGCGAACAATGTCTGGGACTGAAATTTCAGTTTATCGATCCCACAAAACTGTAGCAGAGATACAACTTCTAATGGATTGCTCCCCCGCATCCCTTTTTAAGGAATATCAAGGATGTATATCCTTGACAATAAATGCTAACACAAGCTGTGAACTAACCTAGAAACAACTTCTTTAATTCTCTGTACATTAACATGTCCTTATATTTATCTCCCATTTTACCCTTTCTAACCTAAAATATAAATATTTATGACCACATTTTACTACCATGTTAATGAGAAACTAGATCTTTTTTCTGGCATTTCTCCTGTCAATGTATAATTTTTTAAAGCTATAAATATGACTCATACACAAATGTAAAATGTGCACATGTCAAAGAAGTATTTAGCTCATAAATGAGGGAACTAGTAGGGAGATAAAATAAGTACAAAAAGAGCACTTGAGAAACTGTAGTTTTGGGACCGTAGAATATTGGAAAAAGATTTCTAGGTTAGGTATGAAGCTGGTTAATGTCCTACAGAGCAATAAAACAGTAACATTTGGAGCTCTCATGTCTACTGATCAGAAATGTTATGCATTTGTAATGGATAAAAATTTACTAGTTAACATGTAAATTCACAAAGTCTGAACTCAGATCAATGGTAATGAGCGAATCAAAACAGAATCACACAATCCTTGAGTGTGTGCCTGTTAGATAATACTCCAGTTTGGCATTCGAACGACATATTGCCTTCCTTTTGCTTTATTTCCAAGCATTGCATAATGGTTTCTAATATCCTTAGTGCTGGTATACTAAGCCAAGCTGCTTATGCATTCATTTTTTTGTTTGTTTTGTTTAATAATTATTGAATGCTGGTTTTATTTTGTTTAATAATTATTGAATGCAAGGCATTAGAGATGCATAGCTGGCTTGAGAGCGATGAACCTTGCTTGCTCTCTTAGACCTCAGGCTGCTCCATGAACATCCTGAAAAGGAGGCAAGGCATTCTGTTCAGGAATCAGAAGCAGTGGGAATGATCTCTTTTTGGCTCACAGACCCTTTGAGTCTCAGTGCTTATAAAGCTAGGATACAATATACAGATTACAGAGAATGACACTCAGAGCCCACTACTTTATGGGACAAGAGCAGACAAACACTGCTGCCACTGCTTTGTGTTCACAACACGCTTATACCTTTCTAGTGATAAAATTTTATAGGATCGAGATTTTAGCATTCTCTCATGGGGGGCGTCCATGGGCCTGTTTCACCAAGTTTCTTTGGAAGCTTCCCTGTTTGCCTCCACAGGTGCTTGTTCTTGGTTGGCCATAAACTTCATCAACTTTTGTAGCAAAGACTTGCCAGATCAGCTGATATTCCTCAGGAGGGCTTTGGTAACTGTCACTCAAATTTCCTGGCTGTCAGTACAGTTTTCTTACAGCAAATACATACATTTCTTTAGGGTATTTGGAGTGTCAGTTAAATTTAATTTCTCATTTCAAAAAATAATGGGCTGGGGGAGTGATTGACATATGTCTTCGAACTATAAAACATTGAGCTCTCCTAGCTTTCCTCCTACCCTGGATCACATGTAGGGCAACTGAGGTACATAGTGGCCAAAGTTTACTCTTTGTTCTCTCTGGTAAGCCATTCCTGGACCTGAGGCTTTGTGGGGTCTTGGGTTCCTTCTTCCATTGAGGTGGTTCTCATCTGGAGTCTTGTTTGGGATATAGACTTCTACAGAGGTTGCTTTGGGTTTTCATCTTTGTATCTGTTTACAGAGAGAAATGCTTGTTACAGAAAATTCAGTTAATACTGAGAGGTAATAAGAAACCAAAAGTCCTTCAAAATCACAGGACCCAGAGATAATTAAGTATAATAATATTTCTGTAATATTCTAGATCTTCAATGGAAATACAGAGCGTGCCAAAAACAAGCCCTCCCTATTTTTTTAAAGAGAGAGAGAGAGAGAGAGAGAGAGAGAGAGAGAGAGAGAGAGAGAGAGAGAGAGAGAGAGAGAGAGATAAGGGAAGGGCCCAGAGCAGTCTCCATAGTTGCACAGCATCAGTTCTCTACATAGTATCATTCCACAGGTGGGTGTGAGGCCTTACGGGGCAGAAATAGGGGCTGCTGAACCAGGGGCTGCTGAATCAGGGGACTCCCACATGGGAGGCTCACCCAGGTGAGAACCGAACTTGGGGTATACTCCAGTTCATCATATGAGTCTACATGGCCTGGGGCCAGAATTTGATCCTCATTCCCTGGGTTACTAAACATGTGCTCAACCCGCTGTGCTATCCCAGCATCCCCTTATTTTAAGAAAGGAAAAAACTGCATTAAAATTGTAATACACACTATATACCAATAACAAAAGTTGAATGAAAGTCACATTTACCGTCAGTATTTATGTAATGCATAGATAACATCTCTTAAAATGTGTATACATTATTTTGGCACCCCTGGTGTCTACACCTAAATCTATATTTTTATTCAGATGTACTCTGTATCTCTTCATAGTTTAGTTACTGAAAAGAGCAACATTCTTTTTTTGTATACGGTATGTTTTTTTTTTTAATCTGAAAAATGATTGTCAATTTAAAGTACAAATGGAAATATTTTTTTGTTGGTTTGTATTTTATTCCTGTTACTATCCCCTCAGTAGTTGACTTAAACTTTTAATATTATTAAAGTGAATTTAAAGATAGGTTATGTCTTTGGAAGAGAGGGGTGTGCTAACCGCAGAGATGTGCCTCTCAGGTTTTTTCTCTGGGGAAGGACTTCCGGACAGTTGGGTGGAGGGAGGTCTGCAGACAGCCTTGTGCTAGCTTCCAGCTCCTTGAGGGTTGCCCTGGGCAGCAGCTGCACACAATGCTGCTCGCCCTAGGCCCTGCCCTTTCTGTGGCACCTGCCTCTGGCGACATCTGCCCATAAGGAGGACAAAGGCTTTCCAGACATCAGAATGCCTTGCCCACAGGCTGAGACTCTGGGTGCACTGGTATTCCGCCCCTTTTCTCTGCCCAGTCTGCTTTCTACTCCCTTTACAAAAGTTGATCCCTAGAAAACATCTTGACCTCCAAATTTCATCTCAGTGCCTGCTTCTGGAGAACGCAGCCTTCGGCAGTGGATGTTGCTGTTGGTAAGTGGTTCAGTGGCCATGGGCGCAGCAGTACCTCCTGCCACCCCACCTGCAGCGTCATCCTGGGAGCCCAGGGATCTCCTAGTGCCAGGGGTGGCCAACTTTTCTGTATATAAGATCTACTTTTTATCCTAAAAGTGTGTCGCAATCGACTTGTTGGCCACCCCTGAGCTAGAGTATAAACTCTGATACCCCATTTTGTCGGTTTCTTAGGATTGTATGTTATGATTTGACACTTCAAATCAGCCGGGCGCTGTATTGGCGCCGCTGGAGTTGGCGCTTCAAATCAGCCGGGCGCCGCAGCGGCGCCGCTTGAGTTATAAGAGCTACAATCGCTTCAAAGTCCATGGTACACGGAATTCCACCCCAGACATTGCGAGCGATCGACGATCGACCAAGATTGGCCTCGCGATCGACCCGTAGATCGCGATGAACTTGTTGGCCACCCCTGTCCTAGTCCACTCCACTCCTCTTCTCCCATAGAGGCCACCCTCTCCTTCGCTAGCCTTCCTAAGAGGTTTGGCATTTGGAGAATTTGGGCGAGGTGCTAAAGCCGACAGTGCTGTGGTTTTCAGGGAAAACTTGGCTTTCTTGCTATGGACATTCTCTACAATAAAGATCTATTTTAATTGCTTATGACTTTAATCAGTTAAAGAGTTACCTGCTTTGGGAGAAATTGCTCTAGAACAGTTGGAAAGCCCTGACTAAGAAAGTTATTATTATTTTTTGCCTTCAACTGATACCCCCGTTTTGTCCCTCCCTACTGCCAGCCTGTCACAGGATGAATACTTTATTCTTCTCGAGGTCCCTGTCTGCATAACTTCTTCAATCACTCTTTAATTTCCAGTAGAAATGATAAGTTCACTCAGGAGCTTGAAAAGGATATAGACATGGAAGGAAGGAGATGCCTTTTTGAGGCCCAGTGGGAGTTTGTTCTGGTCACAGCATTGGCTTAAATGCTCTGTTGTCTTGGATAATTCTTGGGGCATCAGTGGACCCTAGTCCTCCCATTTTCTTAGGGACCCTAGTCCTCCCATTTTCTTAGGGACCCCTGGGTGTCCTTCATTCCAAGGCTGTGCTGCCAGTTCTTGTGCTGGTGGCATCTGGCTTAAAGGGAGCCACACATGCCCTGGGGTCTCTTGGAATCTCGCTTCTCTCTTTAATAAGTACCATTAGAGGCAGAGAAACTCATTCTCGATCTCCTTTCCTAATCCCCCAAGGCTCCATTTATTTTGGTGCCTTTAACCTTCAGCCTTAGCCAGCAACTGCTGTGTGTATTTTAGAATGGGTGTGAATTTTAGGGAGATAAGGAAGGCCTATAGAAGGTTTGGCCATTGCTGCTGCTGCTTTTTTGTTTGTTTGTTTAAGATTTATTTTATAGTTTTTGACAGGGAGAGTGAGAGAGACAGAGACAGAGAAGGGCCCAGAGCAGTCTCCATAGTTGTATGTCATCAGTTTTCTACATGGTTTCATTCCAGACAGGTGGGGGGAGAGGGGCCTACACAGGGTGCGAACTGGGCTGGGGCCTCCCACATGGAAGGCACACCCCAGTTCAGCATATGGGTCCGCACGGGCCGGGGCTGGGATTCGATCCTCAGTCCCTGGGGCTGCAAAGTGAGCCCATAACCCTCTTGAGTCATCCGGGCTTCCCACCACAGCTTCTTTAGAACCTCTTTTTTTTTGCGGGGTTGGGGTGGAGCTCTTTTAGAATTATGCTGACATAGTATAACTGCTGTTTGGGAGGAATGCCCAGCACATGATCAGCATGCCTGTTAGCTAGGACTTCAGAGGTCTGCAAGACATAGTTCATATAAATGCAGACATTCAAAAGCCTCACTTGCTTAATGGATATTTTTCAAAGCTAAAATAATTTTTTGTTATTATTTTCATGAAAAGGTATACCAGACCAGGAGATGCCACTGAATGAGTCTTCATTCTATACCAGGTAATAGGCAGACCTGATATCAAAAAGTTGTTGTTTATTTCTTGTCCAATTTTCTCTATAGGGGGAGAAAGGCCTATAAAGTAATAACTTAGTCCAGCCACAGTATTTGCCTGGGGATGAGAACTTGTAAGTAGATACTATACCATAGAGTCAAAAAGCCTTTGAAATAGTTTAGTCTGCCGACTTCCTTTTGGGTGTTGGGAGATGGGAAGAACGGGAGGCACTGTTTCAAGGCAGACATTTGGTAGGGCCACTCCCTACCTTCCATGTCTTTCCCCCACCCTCGTTTTGCCTTTCAGTGGCTTTTCCCCGCTTTTAAGCCATAGGTTTGTGTGAACGAGAGGTGATGCATCGTTCATTTAGGAACCCTAAATTTCTCCAAGCTGGTATCTTTGGCTCTTCCAAGTTTGGATAAAAATGCCCATCAGAATTTAAATATGGAAACAGCAGGATTGAAAGATGTGCAAAACACCTGTTATCAGTCTGGACTATGTGCATGCGAGTCTAGCAAACCCTCATCCTCCCATCTGAGGAGCCTGGTATCACTCAGCTCCTACTTTCACTTATTCATAAAGATGCATTGGCTAAGAGTTTGAGCTAGGTTCCTTGAGCGAACATTGAATAACTACAGATAAATGTGGTACAGCATGTATGTACAATATGTATAAACAGTGTGTACTTGAGTAGTTATAGGTGAACATGTAGACCATGGGAGGACCTCTGTATGTGGGAGGACAGTGAAATAACTGTCCCTTTAATGTTGCTGACCTGAGTGGCCAGGGGAACCTTTGTGAGTGATTCTGTATTTGAGATGGGCAGTGCTCAGAATAAAAAGGTAGGAATGAGGAAAGTTTCGACATTGTGAAATTACATGCACGACCTGTTTGGTTGAAGGGTAACTAATTTGAAATAGTTCTAAACAGAATGATTGTCAGATTTCATTACTTTGAAAGTTTAGCTTCAGATTTTTTTTTTTAATTAGTACTTAGATAGTTATGGGTATTCCTTTAAGATAAGCTTGGAATCATCTGGAATGATTTGAGGGTTATTCACCCTGAAGACAAAATAATAGATATGGTGATCTCTGGAATTCATTCCATCTCCTTAGTTACAAAACTAAGAAAATGTAAGTGTGCAACCAAGGCCTCTGTGGACTCCTTGATGTCCTGGCTGACACAGGTCCTGTGTGGTCTAGGGTCTTGGACTTGCTTCAAAGTTAGTTGCTTTTCAGTTCTCTCTCCTTTTGCCTTTCTCCTCTTTCAGACATTCATCCATAAACATACGTTACTCACCATAGACAGACTGTCTTCCAGATCCTGGAAATAAATGTTGAGTGAGCCGCTGCTCTCAGATGTCTCTCAGAAGACAGACTATTCCAATTTTGAGTAGTAAGTATCAGGTGCTATGGGAGCACATAGGAAGCGTGCCTCACTGAGTTTTGGAGTCCTAAGGAAGGTTTTGGAGAAAGCTGGAGCCTGAAGGGCCAGTGGTAGGAAGTAGCCAGGCCAAGGAGGAAAAAGGGGGGAAAGGAAGAGCATTCTAACCAGAAGGCATATTATGTTCAAAGACCATGAACCCAATGAAAACGTACCGTAGTCCCTGGGGGAGGACAAGTAGCTTAGTATGATTGACAGCGAAATGAAGGGAGGAAATGGCAAGAATGGAGGCTGAGAGTAAAAAAGGGGCCAGATGATAAAGCACCTTGTTCATCAGCCTCAAAATATAGTGCATTATCCTCCAGATACAGGTCAGCTGAAGGTTTCTTTAAGTAGGGTGGTGAAAGGCACTTTAGGAATACCACTGTAACTGCAATGTTGGGAACAGAATGAATAGACCAACCGAAGGCAGGCAGCAGGCAGGCAGCGTGTAGCAGTAAGTAAAGGCGGGCGGTGGTGCAGAAGTCCAGGAGAGCGAGGATGGGAGCCCGGACTGGAGTAGGAGCAGCAGTTACAGAGAAACTGGGCAGGTTCAAGAGGGAGTTAGGGGATAAAATTGATCAGGTGCATGTTTTTGATGTGGATGGTAGAGGAGAGGCAGAAATCCAGGGTGACAGCTAGGTGGCTGTCTTGGGCAGAAGTCTGAATGGTGGAGCCATTCACAGACAAGGAGAATGGAGAGCAAAAGTGAACAAGTTTCAGGGTGAGAGAGCTTGCCATTGGGCCGACTGAGTTGGCAGTGCTTGGGGAATGGGGAATGTCCAAGAAATTATATGGACACTTCACCTCTGCCATCAGGTGTCCTAACACTATGAGTAGTGAACGTAGAATGTCAAAACTGTAGGGACTCCCAACTTTGGCCAGGAACCTCTAATTTTATACATAAAGAAACATGGAACAACTTGGTTAGAGTCACATAGCTACTTACTGGTTAATCAGGATCTTGTGGATAAGTCTTCAGCATCTGTCTAGGAGTGTTTCTGCTCTGTTTATTGTTGGAGTAGCATCTGAAAAAGTACAGAACTTGCTTGGGAAGAACTGCTGATAGTACAAACTTGGGCCATGAATCCATGTGTGGACCATGCCTCATTTGCATCTCATTTGATTCCATCTGCCCTGTCTTAACGTGATTATGGCAACTTTGTTAGGCAAGTGGTTGCTTAACACAGTGGAAAGTCTTAATTACTCTTTAATAGCTTTGTACAGAGGGAAAGTCAACTTGAATGTTTAATCATTTGGTTGTCTCTTGAAAAAGTTTATTTTAAATGTATTTTGTTTGTGTACCCTTAAAAGATATAAGTACATACTTTTTACATTTTCATTTTTATTCCGGATTTCAGTGATACAAAATATTTTTCTTTTAAAGTATTATTGTGGTATAAACAAAGCAAACTTAATGAAAAATTAAAAATTAAAAATCAACCCACACTCTTTATACAGTAATAACAGCAGAAAATTCAGACTTTGTGTTCTTTTGCTCCCTTTCTCTCTACATCTGTATGGTAATCCTAATTTCCATTCACTTTTGTTTTTTCTTTTATCAAGTATTTTGATATATTGTTTGTTCATTCATTCTCTTGTTCGGTCACTTGTTCTTCCGTTTGGAAAACATCTGAGTATCTCCTAGATTCCAGAGATTTTAGGGGATATTGTGCAGGTTAAGTGTCCTCGGATAGCTGACATTTGGAGAATAGGGTAATGGTTGGGGTGGATAACATAATCACAACTGACAAATAAGACCTAATACAAATTCTCCCTTAGTGTCTGAAGCTACATATTTGAATACTGGTAACCATTACCCAACTCTAATGTAATCATATCAATAGTAACTGTATAGTGGCCATTCCATTGTCAAGGTGTGGGGAGGCAGATGAGGCCAGGGGGAGGGGTTTCATTTTGGAGAGTGGGGAGCGAAGCATTTAAGCACTCCTTACACGGGTTGGTGTATATAGGATAGGGGTAGAAGGTGTGTGCATACTTGGGGAAATTTGTCTTTTAAACTTGTGAAGTTCATGTTTGGTGCTTTGCTGAGAATTGATTATTTGTGGATCAGTTGGGCTTGGGGAGCTAATGAATTATTTGCTTATCATGGGCTTCATAGAGGAAAAGGGACTAGAAGTCAGAATCCAATAGCAACTTGAATGAGTATGTGTGTGTCTGAATGGATGGATGAAACACTGACTGTGTCCTTTGTTTTCAGAAGATATAGTGTGGTGACTTTACTTCTGTCAAATTACTTATTTTCCATTGTTTTATTGTATTTTGCTGTCTTAATGGAGGGAAAGGGGCTTTTCCAGAGGTGAACCTACAAATTGATTCTGTACACTCATTTTTGTCATACCCTTACCCATGATTCTTTTTTCTGTATTGAAATGTTTGGCCCTAGGGTCAGAGCATTGCGGCTTTTGATCCTGAGACGTCGAGGAGTGTAGAAGGCCAACAGTGGGTTCCGCTCCACCTTGGGGTACATTTTAGTTGGTCTCTCCTTACCTTTTTTATTGTAAACTTCCTCAAATCCTTTTTGGAAACAGGTAAGGGGTGAATAGTAAAAGAGTAGATTTTCCGTTTTCTACATCTAAACAGCCAGAAAGATAGGCAAGGTTTATTTTCACCCTTCAGTTTTATGAGAGACGTGGATTATGATTATTAAAAAAATGAGTGAAATGTCTAGACTGTCTTAAAATTAAGTCAGCTCTACCTTAATCTATCTTGCTGTTTGCTTGGTTTTTTATTTTATATCTCAGCACCTTATGATGTCTGTAGTAACCAAAGGTATTTCTAGTTATTGAAGTGCCTTTGAGTTAGCCAAGAGAGTCTACGCTAATTCCTCTAAGTTAATTGAGTTGCTTTCTTCACAGTCTGTCTCAATCCTGTCACTCTTCTGCTTGAAATCTTTGTGGCTCCCATTCTCTTTAAGTTGAAAATTATCCCTGTTAGCATGTCTTTAAGGACTGCCTACTTGAGCTCTGCCCATCCTCCAACTCATCATCTACTTCCACCTTTTCCCCTCTCTCCACTCTGTTTCTTCAAGGTCCTTTCTCCTGACTGACTTACTCTTGACCTCAGACCTTAGAACATGCTCTCTCTGCCCTCTCCCTCCCGTTCTTCAGGTCTTTCCTTGACTCCATAATGAGTCTAAATTTCTCTGTTATACTTCCACATTGGTACCTCTGACTTGTAAAATTTCATATTACTAATGAAATTTCAGTTCTTCTCCGTAAATGGTGCATCCCATGAAGACAGATTCTCACTATGCTTTTATTTACCCATTTTCTCATTTACAAATGAGAAACTGAGCATCAGAGGACATCATTTACCTGAGAGACAGCTGGGGAGTGGAGTTGGGATTCAGATCCAGGTTTCCTGACTCGTGTAGGGTAGGTGAGAGTAAGGGGCAGGTCTGACTGCACGGTTTTGGGCCTTAAGCAGTTCTGGGCCAAGATCATCAGTATTTGGTTGTGTAATTTATTTCATGGTAATTATTATTGGCCTCCTTCTTCAGTGAGCCATTGTGATAAATCTCAGGCCCTTGCTCCACTCAAGCATCATCCATCCAAGTGCTATTGCTGTACAATTTATTTTCCTTTGGGAATTGAGCCGTATGCCACTAATATAATGTGACTTCTGCAGCTGCCCTGTTTCCTGCTGTTCGATTTCCTTTCCTACCTCAGTTCAGCAGCTTGTAGACAGTGCTGGTAGCTGCCCGGAGAGCAATGGTCTTTTCTATTATTCATGGTGTTAGTAGCAGGTTGGTGGCTTTGGCCTGTGCAGGCTGGTATAGGCTCATTGATGGCCCAGGTGCAGCTACTCTTCCCCCTTGTGAAATTGGCCATAGCCCCAAGTGCAAGCAGAGGTCAAGGGCTGTTGGCGGAAGTGAGGTTTGCAGAGCAAAGTGTCTCATCTGAGTAACTGACAGCTTTCACTCTCCTTTGGCACAGCCAGCAAACCCCAACTGTGATTAGAACCTGCCTAGGATCAGCCACATACTAAGTGACTCCAGATAATTGTGCTTTGGGTTTGTTCTAGTGACAAGGGAGACAGGATGGTTAGGCCATGAGAACTCAGCTGGGGCCAGCTTTCTGATTTTGTACTATTTCATTCCCTGTCCATCTTCTCCGCCACCTAATTCTACCATGTTATTCTCCCTCCTGTCATTTTATTACTAAATACAGTACATTTATTTCAACAACTGGCCTGTGGCCTACTTAATCACGTAGTGTTTTCTTTTTATGGACACATTTTCAATTAGTAATATAGTCCCCAAATTTATCATTCATTGGCTTTTGCTTTTCCCACTGTGCTTTCTAAGGTTGCTTGCTTAGCTACCCATTAACACCAATCCACTGAGTTACCTCCAGTTTTTCACAATTATTGGTGGCAGTGAATAGTGTGATAGAGTTGCGCTCATAGAATCCTAGGGCTGTTAGAATTCTTCCTTCCTCGGACATAGCTCAGCCCAATCTTTTCATTTTGAAGACCAGAAATTGGAACCCTGACGTGCTTAAAAATGTTGCCTCTATGTCTTTTTCTCCCCTTTTAGAATATTTCTTTCTTTGCCACTGATGACTAATTGGCTCAGAATGGAAAAGAGCAAGAACCAGTGACACCCTTTCTCCATTAACTATTAGGAGTTTTAGCAACAGCAAAGTGTCAGAAAATGCAACATAAACTTGCTTAAAACGTGAATTTAATCACCAGCATCACTGACAAGTCCAAGGGTAGGACTAGCTTGATGACAAGCTTCAAATGATGTCATCAGTCCTCATTTTATTTCCCTTTCCTGGCTTCATCTCCTATTGTGTTGACTCCATTTTCAGAGAGATTCTCAGCTCTGTCTTATCTTGTGCCTCTCTCTTTGTTTTGGGTCCAGTGGGGGCAGGGGAAGGGGCAGGGAGTGCCCTGGGGAGAGCTCTGCCTCTTTTTCAGCATTCCTGGCAAAAGCTTCATTATGTGTCATTGGCTCTGAGTAAGCCAGTTACTCACCCCCGAATCAGTCACTGTGATGAGAGGGATGCTCAGGTGGTTGCGCACAGGGCACGGGATTGCCCCTGGAGGAATGGGAGGTGATCTCCTCCATTTCTGTGGACTGAAAGTGAGGCAGGGGCAGGTCTGCAAATGAGATCTTGTTACTGGGCTATGATGAGTATGGATGCAGAAGACCCAGACAATGAAGGTCGAATGTCAGTGTTTACCCAAGCCTCCTAGCATGCCATAGTGAGATGGGTAAGAAGTGGAGGATGGCCTAGATGCACAGAAGGCACCGATTCAGAGTTGTTCGAGCTGGAAGAGCTTTTACACAGCCCCATTTCAATTGCCCACTGCTGCACGGAAATACTCCCAAACCTGGTGGCTTCAAAGAACAGCGCACTATCCCTGAGGATTTGGGGAGGCAGGAATTCAGACAGGGCACAGAGGGGAGGACTTGTCATTGCTCTCGGGTTTCTGTACCTCAGCTAGGAGCTGGGCAGACATCTCTTTCCCTCACTTTGTCCAATTTCTCTCCCACCTCCAGTCTTTCTATTTGACTAACTTGGCTTTTGTCATAGTACGACAGCCTCAGTGTAAGCTAGACTTCTGACATGGAAGATGAAGCTTCCCAGGGAATGTTCCAAGAGACAGGAAGTAGAAGCTGCCAGCTTCCTGAGATCTGGGCCTGAAGACCTGCACAGCGTCACTTCCATGGTATTTTGGTGAACAAGTGATCACAGAGCTCTCCTAGATTCGAGGGGAGAGGACCTCTTCTAGTCATATGAATAGATGAAAATACCCTGGGTCCTCAAAGGAGCAGCGATTGATCTGATTTCTCAGAAATAACGTGGAGACAAATGAGGACCAGGATGAAAGTCCATACCCTGTTTCAGGTACAATACCTGTACGCACCATCTTTTGCTCCTCCTTTGTTCTGTAGAGTGAGCCATGGAGGCCCAGAGCCACGTGAGCCAATAAATATGGCTTCCTCTTTGCAAATAAGATGCTGACAAAATGCTACTTGTCAGTTTTTAGGGAGCGGCTTTGCATCAGCCTCAGGCAGCTTGGCTTTGCTGGGACTCCTTCGTGAGTCAAGAGCAGAGTTTGGGTTGTGGCGCCGAGTATCCGTTGGCTCCTTGTATTTCTCCTCCCTGAGTGGGGTGTGGAGGTGCTTGCCTCTTCCTCCCTTCACTTCAGCACCCCTCCCACTGATTGGACCACTGGCATGCTCCTGTTTGAAAGTCAGTCTTTTCAATATTTAATATGTCAGGATTTGCTGGGTTTATCTCTCTCCAACCTGTGGTTACACGCCAGCTGGTCTGCAGGCATGTGCTAAAGAAGAGAGCTGAGTGGGAAGGGACGTGGTTTTCCCCAGTCCCTCTGCTCCCTGTCCCTTCTGGGAGGAGGAAGAATGCCCAGCCTTTCCTCACATAGGGCTTGACATGCATTTCCGGGTATGTGAGGCAGGGGGAGAGCGATGATTGGAGAAGGTGGTTGTGCAGAGTATTGCAGCAGCTTCTCCAGAAACCAGTGACTTCTCTCCTAAAGATGGGAACTTTTTCTCTCCTTCTGAGTTATCTTATACCTGAGGACAGATTGCTTTTTTATATCCTTGTGTTTTATGTGATTACCCAAATGCCTCAAAGCAGGCACTGTCTTCATGGGAATGCAAAACGATAAGTTAGTTTAGAATTCATTTACAACCTGGAGCGCCTGGAAAAGCATAAATTACAATTCAGAGTCATACTCTTATGTGCTTGTGTATGTTTATGTGAGTGTGCCCATGCATGCTGAGACGCACTGGGTCTTTGACAATGGGAGATCAGGTACAAAGACATCCTTAAAACACACATACTAGGCTAAGGAGTAGGATGAGGTGAGGAGATTAAATTTTATCTATATGTATTTCCTTGCATTAATTCCCTTCCTAATCAGAGAGAAGTCGTGTAGACAGAAGATGTGATCTTAATGCTGTCCTCTTTGTTTTTTTAATCCTCACAAAGAAAAGGGACCGTGCCTGTTGTGTTTTCAGTTTTTTGGGGAAGGATGTGATTCCTGCTTACTCCTGTACATGGGAGTTGTAGTCTTTATTTAAAGTTTACAGTTGCTTTCTTAACCTGAGCCTTTGAGAGAAATTCTGAGACCTGGAAATGAGCAGTTAGCTTTACTCTAAAGGTATTTAGGGAAAAGTCCGTGGGGCTCAGAAATCATCAGCTTTGTTCTCAGCTTCTGATGAGTTGATTTCATTGTTACCCTTCCTATCAGCAACTTCTAGGTGCTCGCTTTTTCAAAGGAGGCCAGTTGAGTAATATATTGAACATGGAAGAATGGTGGGGGTGGGAGTCAGGGGAGCAGTCAGAGGGGCCCCATAGAACAGGTCTGCTCTGAGCTCCATCACAGCTGTGTGCAGCCCACGACTTTAATTCCTGCTTTACCTCCAGCTCGTTTCTTAAGACCTCCAAATTAGGAATGCAGATGTGCGGTTACTTTGATCAAATGCATGGATGTCTCTCACTTGTAAGGTGAAAGGAAGCAGGACTGGCGCTTTTTTTGCCCTTCTTTTGGAATCTTCATTTACATAACTGGAATAGTTTCCATTTACTCCTGCTGAATCATTTTCCTAGTATACTGTGCCAGAAGCCTTTCTACCTGCTTTAAGAGAACAATACTAGAAGATATGATGGGAAGAGCATCCTGGCATCAGGAGGTCAAATTGGGCTCAGCTGCTATTTGCAGTTCACCCAACCTCTGGGCCTCCTTCTAGCCACATTGACACCGCTCAGCTGCTGTAAGAATAAAACCCAGTGACATGGGAGAGGGCTCTGGAAGGGGGAAGCTCTGTACTCAAGTGGCTATGTAATTATCTTCTGAGGATACTCACGGCTGTCATATGTGACACACTGACGTCCCATGCTCTTCCACTATTGGGAAGCAGCTGTTAGTTTTCTCTCTGCCTCTCCCTTCTCCATATGCCCGAGTGAAGAGAAATGAATGGACTTGAAATCTGTTGGGGGTAGGGGAAGCCATCTGATGTGTCTTCTGTCTAGCTTTTTGTCAGTGCATATTTTAAGTTTTGACGTCCCCACTAAAACTGCGAGGTGGGCATATAATCAGTGTAGGAGAAAGAATATAGGTCTAGTTACTAGAAAAGGAAATCATGAAAATGACAGTGCTCTGGGCGGGAGGGGAGTCGTTGAATAGGACACCTAAAAATTGGAGTTGGGGCTGTCCAAGTACCTTTGACGTTTCCTAGACTAGTTTTTTGTTTGGTTGGTTGTTTTTAAGATTTATTTTATTGTTTTTAAGAGAAGGTGAGAGAGAGAGAAGGCAGGAGGGCCCAGAGCAGTGACCATAGTTGTAATAGTTGGTTTTGACATGTTGCATTCTACAGAGGGGGATGTGGGGCCGCATGGGGCGGGAACTGAACTGGGGGCCTCTGGCATGGGAGGTGAGAACCTTCCCTGCTGAGCAGTCCCAGGGGTTACCAGTTACACTGTAATTCAGCGTTTGGATTTGCATGGGCTGGGGCTGGGAGTCCAACCCCGTACCTCATGATTGCCAGGCAAGTGTTCAACTGCTGAGCTCTCCCGGCATCCCTTCCTAGACTAGATTGTGTACAAGTTGAGATACTTCTGTATATCTCTTGAGTTTGGTTTCTCATCTCTCCTTGTACTCTACATGTACCCATATGTGGAGGGGTTAGGCCAAGGCCTCTGAACCTGGGCTGTCATGTCTAGAAATCATTTCCCTACCTCATTCACCAGGAGATAAACTACTTTTTAAAAGATCTAGTACAAATGTCAAAGTCCACTCTGATATCCACTTCATTGGATTTAGGACTCACCTTAGTTTAGTACCCCATTTTAACCAGAACATAAGCAAAGATACCATTTCCAAATAAGGTCCCATTTACAGGTAACAGGGCTAGGCTGAGTTAAGACTTAAATGTATCATTTTTTTTTGCAGATACAATCCACAGTAGCACTCTGATGGACTCATTAACTCCTCATCCTCCCCTCCCCTTGGCTGTCAGCTTGGCTTTAGCGTCTTTAGTACTGAATTCTTTCCTTCAGAGCAAACATTTCTCTTATCTCAGTGGCAGCTGTTGGGGAATTTTTCTTGTTATTAGACCCAACTCTGCTTTCCTGCCCTCTCCATCATCTACAAACAGGGTGAATACGGAATAATAAGTTTATTCCTTTGCAGGGAAGAAGAGGGAACTTTTAGGTTTTGAAGGAGGTGCTCCTGGCCTCGGAGGCTCCTCCTCTCTAAATGTGCCCAGTTTCTTCAAATCTTCATCCAGGGTGTAGTTTCATCACCCAGGTTCCTCCATGCTGAAGGAACTTCCTGTGTGTCAGTGTGTGGGTGCAACGAAGTGAGACTCTTCTGGGTGGTAGGCACACGATCAAAGTAGACACGTCTGCTTGTGGGGGATCCACTTCAGTGTCTTGGCGGCCAGCGCATACCCATGAAGCGTTTTTGTTTGCATCTGCTCTTGCTTGTCTGCGATGCTGCTGAGCACCATTCTTCTCGTGCAGTGTTTTGGCCCCAAGAGCAGCGCCTGGCCCTTGTGTGATTATACTTCTCTCTGTGGCATTTGGGCTATTTCACTGGACTGTGGCCAAAAAAAAATAAAAATAAAATAATAAAGTTGTCAGTGCACATGGTATGGTAGTGGCTTTCAGTGGGGGAAGGTGGAGGCAGGGACCCCCAGTAGAGATGGGTCTATATTAGGGGCCACTGTGCTGGTCCTCTGTCCCTGGATAGCTGATCAGAGCATAACCCAGATGTAATTTGGGGCTAGCTGTGGAAAAGGCTTTAGGGCAATCTTGTCCAACCTGTGGCAATTTTTTTTTTTTGGCTCATTAGCTACTGTTAATGTATTTTATGTGAGACCTAACACAATTCTTCTTTCGATGTGGCCCAGGGAAGCCAAAAGGTTGGACACCCCTGCTTTAGAGTTTTCTATTCTTACCTTGATTTGCTGCTGAGGAGGGAGTAGCTCCTTCATCCTGTGAGGTGGGCGGTCTCTGATGCTTGGGTGCTAAGGAGGTGCTGGTAGACTGATGGTCATAGTGCTCTCAATTTGAATAAATTTACACAGATGAGTAAGGAATGCCATAGGGGGCAGAACCAGAAGGGCTATACACATGATAGCCCGAGGGCAGGGTGAGGTCTGCATTTATAATGTGACCCTGGAAATCAGGCAGGTTTGCCCCCTTGGTTCCACCTCTTGTTTGTGACTTTGGAAAAGATCACTTTGTAAAATGGGTCTCATAATAGTATCAGTTCAGAGGGTGATTACAAAGAAATGAGATAATAGCATCCATTTAATTTCCCCAATGATGCAGCCAGGAAGGGGAGCTGAGGCCCCAGGAAGTCAGATGATGTATACAAGGTCACCTGGTGTGTGCCACCCCAAACCCGGAATGAAGTTCAGCCGTTTTGTGTCTAGTTTAAGGCTCTTTGCTCGAATCCACTCCAGCACTTCAGAAATCATCAGTTTATGTTATTCATTTACCAGTCTGCTTTTGTTTACAGAATGAAAAAGGAGAAATGAATGAAATTGGTATTTAAAACCTTTCTTTCTGCAATATTGATTGAGTTCCTCTGTTGTGTCTGTGGATTTATTTCCGTCTGGATTACTGGTGGGAAATGGTTACCCTCTGAGACCAGGGATATAAGTGAGGAAGATGCTCTAGACCTTGGTAGTGTTGCCCACTCTGGACGACCCTGGCAGGGCTGACCCCAGGGCAGGCAGGCACTGTGCAGGGATGCTCTTGTGCACATTCAGCAACAGCCTGCATGCTTGGGTCCTGGTATCTCCCCATTTCATATGCAGCGTGGACTGTATTTTCTTTCAAATTCCTGTGAATTGGAAGGGTGCATTGTGCCAGCTTTTCTAAATTGCCACAATCAATATTGTGTTGCCTTTATTTTTTATGCATGCTAATGACTTTTCTCCTTTTGAAATATAGTTGTTTCCCCAAGTCAATCTTTGCAGCATTAAAAAATGAAATAATTAAAAAAAATAGCTCTTTACCTCTCTGGGAGTATCTGCCTGGAACTTTGGGGCATGAATCTGAACAGGGGTGGAAAGCGCTGCTCTGTAACAACGACGGGGAGACCCAGCTGGCCTTTCTGGTGAACTTCAGGGTGAAGCAGGGTGGGGTTTTAGCTCAGAGAAGCTCTTGGCCCTGTGGGCAGCAGCTTGAAGGCCTGTGCTGCATTCATTGGCTTTCAGAAATCCTTCCACATGGGCCACCCCCATCCTCCCAGCTGAATTGCTTTCTAACAGGGCCTGGATGAATTTGAGGGCACTGAAGTCTCCTGCGATTGGATGGTAGCCTGCCCCCCCCCCCCTTTATACAGTGTTATGTGTACACACTTTAACAGACATTGGGGGCCACATTCTGATTTATCTCTGCTTTAGTGTCCTTTATAACTCTGATATTTCACAACCCCCACTGGTGTTACACTGTTTTCACCATCATAATGTCCATTCTGGCCCATACTTCATGCCAAGTCTATTGTTCCTCTGAATAGCATCCTCTGTCATTTAAGGATGACATCAAATGTTGTCTTCATGAAGCCTTCTGTGATTTCTGTTTTGATTTCTGTGTTTATTCACTCATTTATTTATTGCTTTCAATAAACATTTTATTGAGTGCCTAATATGTGCTTGGTGCTGTGGGTGAAGCATGAAAAAAACACAAAGATGGTTGCCCGTGACCCTTATGTTCTACTCTGGGGAGAGAGGGAAAATGTGTATGTAACATGTCAGGTGGTAGAGCAGGGTTGTCATTTAATATAATGGTCTAGGAGGGAGGCCTTACTGGGAGTTAGCATCTGAGGATGGAAGTGTTGTCTTCTTCCCCTGATTGACCTTCTTCTGACACTTTCTTAGCCCTGTTGTGGGCAGAGACCATGGGTGAGGGAAGGAATAAGGGGGGAAGGAGAAAGAAAGATTGAGTGTGTATGTGTCTGTGTCTGCGCCTGCACACACTACCCGTGCTGTTCAGCATTTTGTCTCGTGATGCTTAATGAATGACTTTGCAGTGAATACTGTTGACCAGGGCTGTTTCCCTGGTATTCCCAGTGAGGTGAGGCAAGATTGATTCTGGACTGTGATACTATTCAAGGAGGGATCAGGAACCCCTCTGGGTCCACAGTCTTTGGTGATGGTACTGCCGCTGCTGTGTGAGCCCAGCACGCACCCAGGAGTCCCTTTGAAAGGCTTAGTTTCTCAACCTTAAAATAAGGGAGTTGAATAATTGACTCCTAAGAGCTCTCTCTGCTCCCAAGGTCCTCCATTTTGCATGAAACCCTCATTCAAGTCAATCTGGGCAGGATCCTTTGCTGATGCGTCCAGCTCACAGATTGCTCTACCTCTTACGTTATGGCCAGTGCCCTAAATAGCACCTACAGGTAGATTGTCTTTGTTATCGTGCATCCTGAGAAGGTCTCTCCTTCATCCAATTTGTAAGCAATATGTGACAGGCCAGGAACATACTTTGTGCCCTTTAGAAGACTCTGCATTCAGGGTTACTTGATTTGTAGCTACATGTGTTATTTTTTAAGTGCCTGGAAAGTCTCATAGGTCCTTTGTTAGATATTGAAAATACTTTTCTGGAAGTCCTCTGGAGGTTCACGTGTCAGGTGAATAGTATTTTTATAAAGCACTTTGTTGTTTTCATGGTGCTTTCACATATTTTACCGTATTGATCTTTAGACATCCCTGTGATTGAGGTAGGACTTATAATGTGAAGGTATATTGTGCTGTTTAAATTATGGGAGTGTGATAATATGACTTGGAAAAAATTGAGAGAGGGGAGAGAGCGAGCGAGAGAGAGAGCAATTTAAATGGTGTTGGTGACTAGGTAATGTCCTTACAGTAGGGCTGGCAGTAGCTGATGGAGACTTCAGTCTGTTCTCTTACTTGGCCTCAGGTCGCATGTGCCTCTCATGGTATGTGCATTAAACCATGTGGCCCCTACCTTTCGGGGGATTTTTAGGGACGTCCAAAGTTTCTTTTAACATGTAATTTTTATCTTACCCATTGACTTAGGGACTGATTTCCCGATGTCACCCATCCCCCTCTTTCTCCTCATGCCACAGGTGAGGAAATCCTCAGAGGAAAGCATTTTTCTCCTCTCGCTGCATGAGAAGCAGGGTGAGAATTGATCACATGCCTTCCTAACCTGCATCCAAGACTTTTCCCTCATTAGCCGCCTTTCTGTAATTCCACAGGGATTATGTACATGCCTAGGAGCCCAGAAGCCCGAGAGATGTGCAGGCAGGCTGGGTTCATAAAAGAGCGGTTCCCTTCCAGCCTTCAGTGGCTCTGGGCCTGGGTTGGAGACGCCTGTTCTGAAAGCTGTAGCTGCTTCCCCTCTACATCTAATTACTTCTGACTGACCCAGTGCTCCCCCGACTCGACTGCCGTTCTTTAAAGCCCATTTTCCACATGGAATTGGCAGGTTCATTTAATTGTTTGGGAGCCAGATAAAAATGCTTTGTTCTTTGTTCCTAGATTATGCCATTTCACAATATCACTTCTCCCACAAATTGCTGAGACTGTTCAATTTGGGCCTTCAATTGGTTCTCTCAGAGCAGATCCTTCCATTTACGTTCCCAGACCTATTCTTTTTGATTACACACGTAGGATATCAGTAAGGTTTCTTAATGTATTCATTTATATTTCTGTTTGCCTTTCTCATTTCTCCCTTTAAATGTGTTCTATTGTAAAAAGTGTGCAGCCACGTGGCTGTAATGCAATGGGAGTACTTCTTATTCTGTTCTCCTGCTATCGTGTGTGGTTTTTAAATTTTTTTGCTTAATTTTTTTTACTTATGTTTTAGGGTCCTGGTGAGGATGATGATATCATTACTAGTAAGTTATTTTCTTCTGAAATCATTTTCTACACTTAGATATCTAGACTCTGGGAAAAAATGTGCCAAGTATAATGCCGGCTGTGATGAAGGTGAACTGGGGTCTTTTTCCTCATGGTGCTTAGAGCCTGGCTTCCTCCATGTTTTCTCATTTCTCCTGTGGGATGCGCATTGTGTCTCATTTAGCCCATGAGGAAACTGAAACTAAGGGTGCGGAAGTGGTCCGTGGGAGCAAGCACAGTTGAAAAGTACCAGAGCTGGGTTTTAAACCCACACGTGGAGGCTCAAGGGCGACTGTTACAGTCTATGTGCTGAAAGAAGACCGCACAGGTCTTACCCACTCCAATTGGGCCTCTAATCAGACTGTGAAGGCAGCCCTTCCTGAGGGCAGATGGAGGCTCTCCTGATTTCCTTTATTCTCAGCCGCCTTTGTCTGGTTTGCATCTCCAAAGCTTCTTTTTTTTAATCTATAAAATGGGAGAGGTGGGAGAGGAGGTTAATATTCCAGAGAATGGGTTCTGGACTCAGCAGTCCTAATAAAGGATCCCAGCATTGCTGCGTTTTAACTGTTAGATCTTAGAAAGTAGAATCTCAGTTTTCTTATTTGTAAAATGAAGAGGATAGTACTCCCTGAAAGGTCATTTGAAGATTTATTTAAACAAAACACCAGAAGCATAGGTGAAGCATCTAGTATAGTACCTGTCACTTGGCACGGTACAGAATAAGTATTTGCAGGTATTATTGGGGGGAGGGGCGTCACCAATTCATTTACATACTCAGTGTGCATAGTGGGTGACACTTGGCTGTAACCCCAGCACTACTGTTGTAACCTTTATTGCGTCCCATCGGAGGCACTTAATAAGGCATTGTTGATAAGACAGGGTTAAGTTGATGGGGAACTGAAACTTGGTGAGTGTCAAATGATAAGTCACATTGCATTCGATGCTCCCTTAGTGTGAAAAACCACTTGTCACAGAAGTGTCCTGCAGGGAACCGAGTGTTGAATTCTGACAAGGTCATCATGGAATGGAGGGACAGCTAAGTGGCATAGAGACAGGGAGTGACATGGCCTGAAGAGGAAGAAAAGCCAGGAAGACTGATGTGCTTGTTGGGTCTGTTTAGTTTTAAAGGCCATTCATAATGCTGGGGTGCATGCAAGGTGGATCAAAGAGTCCATATACGAAAGATTAAGCAGGTCAGTGGGAATTAAAATAGTCTCCAAGGGAGAGAGATGATGAGGGCCAGATTCAGGGCCATGGTAATGGAAAAGAGAAGTAGCTGAGAGAAATCAAAGATGATGAGATGGTTTCAAAGCATTTTTAAGAAAAGTAGAAACAGGCAGACCTTAGTAATTTCAAAATGCAATTAAGACTGCTACAGGTAGAGAATAATGGGCATCTTGATTAAAGTGACCTGGAAAGACTATATAGAATATCTGTGGTGAGGAGTTTATTCTGAAAATTCTAAGACACATTTAGAGTCTTTGGACAACTGAACTGGTTCACCGGCTTCTTTATCTCTCTCCTAATTATTCTGCCCTACGGAGAACATTTTTTCTTACTGTTTTAAATTTCCTGTATTTATATATACCGGTAGTCTTTGGATTCTAGCAAATGTAAGAAAGAAAATTTATTTCTTCTTGGCACCATTAAATAAAGCAGCTAATTTCCTTTTCTTATTTGAGGCTATACCTTATTTACCCTTCTTTCCCCCCTTCCACCCCCCTAAATATTTCTGTTAAGAGAATAACCTCTTGAACATGTATCTGGAACAGGTTGCAAGGATGGTTCAGCTAAGTACTAGAATATACTCAAAAATTCTTCATTGTCTGCCAGCTCAAGCAGAGAAACTGTTTCTTTGAGATCCATGCTGCTTGTCTGCCATGGCATTCTCTCTGCTCACAGCCCTCATTTCCAGTTCATTTGTTTTTATAACCATTGCATCGATTAGAGAGAGACTGTATTAATAGGTTTGCGTGTTGGAAATGGATGCTGTGCATGCAGATTGCAGTCTCTGGTTTCGAACCCAACTGAAAGGATGCAATAGCACCCCCACCCCCACCCTGCCTTTTCTTCCCTGAACTGGTTTGTCCAAGTTCTGCTGTTTGATCATTTCCCCTGTTGGCAGAACCTGCCTTTGACCCTCAGCCACAGTGAGTCAATGAATCAGCTGGCTCTACTCCAAATGCCTTGGGGATAAAACTTTGCTTAAGTTGGCTACTAATCATTCCTTGCAGCTGTTCACTGGGTCTAGTCTTTGTTGATATTTCCTAGAAAATGTTGGCTCCATGTTTGTCATTGGTTACTTAGTTTATTTGACATTTAGCTGTCTTGCTTTTTGTTGGGGACTTTAGAGAACACAGTAATAAGACTTGGGCACTGTCCTGGAGTAGCTCATGGAGAAAAAAGAGGTAATACCTTTTTTTTTTTTAATTTTTTTTTTTTAATATATATATATATTTTTAATATTTATTTATTTACTTATTTATTTTGACAGAGAGAGAGAGAGAGATACAGAGATACAGAGAGAGAACTGAACCGGGGGAGCTCCCAGTTCAGCATATGGTTCCGCACGGGCCGGGGCCGGGATCCGATCCTTGGCGCTGCAAAGTGAGCGCCCAACCCACTGAGCCATCCCGGCTTCCCCTACCTTTTTTTAAAGTGTGCAATTTAGTGTTCGCTTCGGCAGCACGTATACTATACTAAAATTGCAATGATGCAGAGATTTTCATGGCCCCTGAGCAAGGACGGCATGCAGGTTCATGAAGTGCTCTGTATTTTTTGGTTAACACTTTTGAAGCTAATACTTTTATGTTGAGCTTTAAAGTCCATAATTGTTATCTTGAAGATATTATTTAACCTACAGTTTGTCCAAATCAGCTTAATAAAGTCAGTTTATAACAGGAGTTTTAGTATATTTGTGCAGTGTTGTGCAGTGATCACCGTGACCTAATCCTGGAACATTTTATCTCCCCAAAAAGAAATCCCATACTTACTAGCAGTAACTTCCCATTTCCCCCTTTTCTGAACAACCTCTGACGTTCGCTAATTAATCTGCTTTCTACATCGATGGATTTGTCTACTTTGGATGTTCCATATAAATGGGATCATATAATATGTGGCTTTTGTGCTGGCTTCTTTAATTTGGCATTATGTTTTCAAGGTTCATCCGTGCTGTGCCATATGTCAGTCTTCTTTTTTATGGCTGATTCACATTGTATGGCTATACCACATTTTGTTTATGGGAACACTACCTTGAGCATTTGCCTTGGGTGCTTTCTGTGTTCATTGTTGCATGAGCTTTATCTTTTTTAACTTCATTTGTCCTTCAATTAAACCTACTTGGTTGATAGAACTATAATTGCTATTCTACACCTAAGGAAGGAGGCATCAGTAGGTCATACAGCTAATGATTGGCTGAGCAGGCTTGGTTTAACTAGTCTGTCTCTTTACCGCCACATAATCCTCAATCCCTTTATAAGTCAGAGGTTATAAGACATTTAAAAATGACTATAAATGTGGGGAAAAGTTACAGAGGTCTTAAATAAACTACTGGGGGACTCAGTAGCTCAGAGGTGGGGTGGCCTGTGGTTCAGGGGCGGCTGATACAATGTGAAATGTTCTTACATGCCCTTGGGATTATGGTACACAGTGGATTCAGTCCAGCAAAAGTGATGGAGTCCACATGGAGGGAGGGAGGGGCTCCCCAAGTGCAGCCAGGTATAGCCATGGCCGACCCAGGCAGTGGGTGGTGCTGAGCCTGCACCCAGAGGTTTTCTGACCGTAGGTGTACCTGGGTGGGGCCGGGCAGGCAGAGACTTGATAGCAGACAGTTATTCTCTGTGGGGCCATGGAAAAGTACGTGTTAGGCTGAGTGCAGTACCCGGCTCACCACACACGTAAATAGTGATGCAGTGAATTCAAGAGCACGTCGCTGCGTGCCAGATTGGAGAGCCTTGAACCGCGAATTGAAGAGTCCATGCAGTGGAGTGGTTTGGAAGGTGTTGAGACCTGCAGTGATGCGATACTTGCTTTTTGGAAAGTATAGGTCTTGCCCAAGTCAGTCTACATTTCTGTTGCTCTGCTTGAGCTTTTGTACAGCATCTGCCTGGGGTCTTTGCCAGGTCCTTGACTGTGAGGCAGCATAAGGTGACTGTGCTAGGAGCTGGGACTCTCCAGGTCTGCTCTTTGCCTTAGTAGAGCCCTAGGAACCTGTTCTGTGATAGAACACGTCTGTCTCTGGCATATCAGTTATGGACTCAACAAATATTTGAGAACCTTCTGTGTGCCAGGAACTGTGGTAGGCACTTGAGACACACATCGTTGAACAGAATAGAGAAGGACTCCCACTCTCTTAGAACTCAGATATTCTACCAGGGGAAACAAACAGTAAACCATTGACTTGATAATATATTCCCATTTTATTTTTATTTAATACAGTAAGTGTTCTAAATACAAAGGAAAAGTAGAGCAGAGTAAAAGGGGATGGGAAGAGGTTGCTATTTTAAATAAAGAAATGATGTTGCAGCAAAAACCTGGTGGATGAAGTTGAGCCATGAGAACACACTGGAGGGAGTCAGGGTGGAATTCCGAAGATGTTCGTGGAGCAGTGAATGGGCTGGTTCGAGCATGGGGACAGTGGCGGCCGCAAGCTTTGTCACTCCTCTGGACATCAGGGATGCCATCTTTTCCTCTTAGTGGAAAGGCAGCATTTCAGGACTGAACAGAGGATCGACACATTTGCTCATGTTCTTTAAAATGAGCTTTCTGGCTGTAGCATGGAGAATCGTTGAATGATGTTGAATCTGTGGTATGTTAAGTGCACTTTGAGGATATAAATGAACTACTTAAGAAATAAAAAAAAAGTCCTGCCTGTGGTGGGTCCAGACCTTGTGGAATTCTGGAGTCCTCTGTTGGGCTCCCAGGAGCCCTCTGAATACCTTTGCTGCTTCTCTTGTTTTTGGTCAGTCAGAGCCTCATGAGGACATGACCAGCTTCCAGTGTGGAAGCTTTGTCATGCCTCCGTCATGCCAGGTGAGCTTTCTTGCTGCTGGCTGTAATGACTAGGCTTTGGATTTTAATTTATTCTACAAAGATTTAGTAATTTGTACTGAATCATTGGTATATATAATATATACACCTATACATATATATACATATATATATATATATATGTATATATAAATACTTGAAGAACAAAAATGACTTCTGCATACTGGTGCATTAAACCCGTATAGGTTGGCTTATTCCATTTCACATGGTTTCCTTCAGGTTAGAAATATGGACCCAGAAATGTACTTTTAGTCTGAAAAATAATTGTGTCTATTACACAATGCCAACTTATTCCACTGGGAGTAGGAAATGGGTCAAAGAGTAGTCACATTATCTACTAGATGAATGGGCAGCCTCTCGTGGCATGAATGTATAATAGTTTTGTATAAAAGTACCACTGTCACTTATTTTATCTGGTTTGCTGTGGGGACTTCTGTGGGCCAGAATTTTTTGAAAATGCCTTCAGTGTTTGATATTTATGTTAACGCTGTTGTACTCCCTTCCCCCTTGCCCATTAGAGATTGTGTATAGCTCTTTGGCAAAATGTCAATTCAAATGTTTGTAGAGGTGGGTGAATGAATTAAAAAGCAGGGTTTTAACTGGCAGGCTGTAAGGAAAATGTCAGTTTCTGTGGGTTCAGCAGTATCTTTGCAGCATATTTAGCTCTTGACTTCTCCAAATTTGTCTACGGGAAATAACCTCTCTGTTTTCACACAGGAAATATTTGAATAACTTGAAAATATGGGTGTAATGCTGGGTATGTGACCAGATGGAAGAGTGTTTCTTGGCCGATACATGTAAATAAGCTGCCACTAATGTTAATGTTACAGCTGTAAGCATAAAGATATTTTGGTTGGTTAGATAATACTTTGTTTGTGAGCATATGCAGTACTTTGAAGCTAAGCCCAAATTGAGTTTCTATTTGAAGTTTGTTGATAGAGCTTTGATTTCTGTATCGATTTTCCTTGCCCTTATTGGCTAGAATATTTTAACCCCATGTAAAATGGATGCAACTGTTTTCATTTTTCAGGTAGTGTCTAAATAATCCTTTCTGTCTCTAGTTCCTCGAGGGAAAAGTGCTTTGCAAACAGCTTTAGAGTATCATAGTTAAAGTAAACTGTCAGCTAGGTCGATGGGTTACTGAGTTTGTAAAGAGTTTGGGCAGCTAATCTGCTGTTATTGAATTGGGGGTTGTGTATCCTGCAAGAACTTAGACTTTGGGGTATCATAAGGAATGGTGTCTCATTATAACCTAGAAATGAAGGAAGATAAAGGAGCTACTATGTATCAAGAACCATCCTATCACATACTATCTTGTTTAATCCTATCTCATCCTGACAGTTAATCTTATTCCTGTTTTTAATGAAGACAATTAGCCTTTGAATGACAGCATTTCCAAGGTCCCTAAATGCTAAGGAGGCAGAGGTAAGACTCTATCCCAGTTCTATCTGACCCACTCAGAAGCCAGGCTCTGTTCACTGTCTTTGATTAACTCCAGGGAGGGAACAAGGTGTTTGTCAACATATCCCAAATGACTGTTCTGACAGAGCCAATGCTTCTTAACCTCCAGATAAGTAAATGGAGAACCTATTCCTTTTCCTGATTATGAATTGATTTTCAACATGTAATCAGCATAGTAATATTGGGCCTGTGAGACCCAATCATCTGGATCTTGTTTTGACAAATCATTGTATGATTTGGGGGACTAAGAAAGCCTTAAGTTTCTTCTAGCTCTGTGACCCCAAGACCATGAAGACTCAAGAATGGCTTCTTCCGGGGTATTTCCAGAGCCTCTGCCTCTATATGGTGGTTAGTCTTTCCCAAATGGGCTTTCATTGCTACCTACAAATAAAGGTGTTCAGGGGGACCCCGAAAACAAAACAACTGGGACATCTTAAGTGGTATTTACTAAAAATGGTTGCAGGAATCAAGGTGCCTATGCATACAGTTGTCTGTGTGTGTCCTACACCTCTGATTTTGACCCAGGTAAGATAGGAAAGTGAAGATAAGGGCCAAGCAGACCATAGATTCAAGGTTATGATATACAGAATAGGAGTAATAGTTGGTCCCTGGCTTAGTTCTTCTGGAGAACTCTTTGCCGCAGTGCATGTCTGAATGGGGCTTGGTCAAAAGGTTAACTGATTCTCTGATTTTATTTACTTACTCATTTTTTTAAAGATTTATTTCATTATGATTATTTTTTTAAGATTTTTTTTTTTTTTTTTAAAGATTTTATTGATTTTTGACAAAGAGAAACAGAGACAGACAGAGAGAAGGGGGAGGGCCCAGAGCAGTCTCCATAGTTGACATTAGTTTTCCAGATAGTTTTACTCCACAGGTGGGCGTGGGGTTAGGCAGGGCAGGAACTGGGCCAGGAGCCTCCCGCTTAGGCCCTGACAAGAACTGAACTGGGGGCACACCCCAGTTCAGCATGTGGGTCTGCATGGGCTGGGGCCAGGATTCGATCCTCAGTCCCCAGGGCTTCAAAGCGAGCGCCTAACCCGCTGAGCCATCCCAGCTTCCCCTATTTCATTATTTTTGACAGAGAGAGACAGACAGACAGAGAGAGACAGAGAGAAGGGGGAGGCCCAGAGCAGTCTCCATAGTTGCACGTCATCAGTTTTTTACATGGTCATTCCACACAGGTGGGCAGGGGCCGCACAGGGTGGGAACTGGGCTGGGGGCCTCCCACATGGGAGGCACACACCCCCTAGTTCAGCATTTGGGTCTGCATGGGCTGGGGCTGGGATTCGATCCTCAGTCCCTGGGACTGCAAAGCAAGTGCTTAACCCACTGAGCCATCGTGGCTTCCCCCAATTCTCTGATTTTTAAATGAAACTGGATGGCTGTCTTGTTCAGGGTATTTTGGGTGTGTTTCCAAAAGGAAATTTGTTTGGGATCCCAAAACTCTGAATTCCATAAGCAGTAATGCTTGTGAGTGGGCTAGGAGTGGGGTGAGCAAAGCCAGGAGTGGGACCAGGGCTGTGGATTTGGGTATGTGCATGAAGTAAGCACATTGATGATCTGAACATGTGGTTTGTGGCCTGGAGGAAGGAGAAAGAAGGAGTAGTGTACCACGTAATTAGATTTAAAAACAAACCAAAACAAAATACCAAAGCAACCTACATCCTAGGGTTATTGTGAAGATTTACTGAAATAATCCATATGAAGCCCTCTTAAGCCTGGCATATAGTAAGTGTTTAATAAATATTGTTTTTTATATTATGGCTGTTGCTTCTATTACTGTTGTTATATGTATATCAACTGTGCTTGACAGAAAGGCTTGTGAATAAATAAGATGCTATGTAAGTTTTATAACATAACTGATAGAATTAGGTGATGACTACAGTTAGGGTCTAAAGCAGAGAGGTGAGAAATTCTTTCAAGTCAGAACTTTGTAGTGATTCAACTAATGGCATCATTCACTTGTTCCAGGTTTCTGGTGGAGGGAAAGGGAGCAGGCAGACTGACATTGGACATTTCGGTCTCTGGGCTGCCCTTTCTTTGAGGCTCTTCGTTGCTTTGTGGGCATGGCAGTGATTACCAACCTGTCCAAGTGGAAACAGTAGTAGCTGAGATGTGAA
Source organism: Craseonycteris thonglongyai (assembly GCA_004027555.1). Lineage (NCBI taxonomy): Eukaryota > Metazoa > Chordata > Mammalia > Chiroptera > Craseonycteridae > Craseonycteris > Craseonycteris thonglongyai. The sequence continues at coordinate 7,771 of PVKE010002346.1, read as the reverse complement.
TTATGGGCTATGGAGGCCAAGAATTTGCTCACCTTTGCAACTCTTCTTTCCTGTGGTAGGAATATATGATTGGAGCCTAGGTGAGGATGCTCAGCCAGGCAGGGGGTGGAGAGGAAATATTCTCTAGGTGGCAGTTGTGATTATAGATGAAAGATGGTCTGTCTCCACCACAGAAATAGCCACTGACTCTGTACTGTGACAAGACATAATGCAACATATAGATGAGGTACTGTAGAGTTGCACATCTGGGACCTCTGTAATTTTTACTAACCAATGTCACTTTAGTAAATTTAACAATAAAAAAAGAGAGAGAGCCTTTTTGGATGCCAAGGTCACTGCCTGAGTTAGGCATGGTGCATTGTTCTTCCTGTGACTCGTAACTGATGAAAGTGGTTGAAATTACTTTTTCTCCTGGCTCTTAATTACAAGGCGAATAAGCCTTAGTAAATTATGTCATTTGAAGAATATATGGTGGTTAATCCTGTAATTGTTCTCTTAGAATTCTTTAGGTTTCTTTACCGCTTGCTCGGCAACATCCAAACTTCTCAAGGAAATAAGTCAATAATATATGTGTTTCTTTTAATTTTGAATCACATTTACTTAGCAGCCAAATCTGTAGTGAATAGAGGATCCCTCTTGCTTAAGAGGTTGTGAGTCACTGGTTGTGTAAATTCCAAGTGGGAAGTAGAGGCCAGAGCTTTAATCTTGTTGGCCTGAGGAAAATAAGGCAGGAGGCTGCCAACCTCCTGGCTGAGAAATGGGAGGCACGTCAGCGAACTTTCTCCTGCAGCTCAGAGGAGGGTCCTTTGCTTATTCTGCGTTCTCTTTTTCAGGCAAAATATAGGGGTGTGTGAGTTGTGACCTTGTGAAGGAACAGGCTGGACTCAGGGCCCAGGAGCTAATGTGGGGAAGGGATCATGTTGGGGGAAGGATTGGGAAGCATTTCATCTCCCTCTGGAGTCCCCAGCCTGTTGGAATTTGAGAGCTCTGTTCTAGAGGTGTCTGAAGTCTCCACTTCATTTCTCTCCGTGGGCTTTGCTGGCTCCTCTGGTGAGGAGAGAAGTGACGGGGAAGGCCTGCCTGTCAACAGAAGTGGGCAGTGCCATTCTGTTGACCTCCCTTATTTGTTGGACTGTGTTTGCTTGAAGCTTTGGCATCACAATAGCTGTGTGGAGCATTTGCTGAATTACCAGTCAGCCTGGGGAAGGGAAGGAAGGGCAAGTTGAGGAGCGCCGCAGGGAGAAGAGGTGATGGGAGACTATAAAAGGTTTAAGGGAAGTGGTGCGTATGCCTCTGAAATAACCCCCTTAGTGTGGGCGTCTAGCTCATGCCAGGACAATGAAGATAGGGAGAGTTAATGCACATGAGCACTAACTAGCATTCAGGAGTAACAAATATCGTCTAAACACCTTCGCTCCAAAAAGTCTGAAAGTAAAATAAGAACAAACTAGAGTTGGTGGGCACTGTGTATCCAGACCCAATCATCACAGAGGTGGGGACAAGGTAAGCGAGAGAGGGCCAAGCTGCCTTGGTGGTCTCCTCCCTCTGGCCCCGTGGGGGGCCCGACTCAGGTGGTTTCAGTGTAGGTTTCTGGCCAAAGGAGGCAGAACTAGAAAGAACAAAATTGAGCAGGAATCCAAACAAGGACAGTCACAGAATAGTTCATAATCAGCAGATGAAGTGAACATGATATGAAAGGAGGGAGCTAGAAGGACAGGAGTTTTGGCCCACGCTTGGCAGTTTGACTCGGTGTCCAGACGAGGAGTAAGTGCCAGGAGGTTCCTGTCTGGTTCTGCCTGCAGGGGAGCTGTAGCTGCTCGTAAGCTGCGCTGGAACTGTGTAAGTTAAGCACTTCCCTCCCGTAGTCTTCTTGATAGGTGGGCAAAGTAGAGGCTATTTCTTTTTATTTTACTGATGAGGAAACCAAGGCTCAGGAAAGTGAAATCATCTGCCGGTGACATCGCTGGTAAGTGGCAGAGCCAGGATGACAATACAGGTTTTTTTGAGCTCTTTCTTCCCTGACCTAGATTTAGTTGTTTCTGTGTATATACACTGGATACTTTTCCTTTGACAGATTTCACTGTTTCACAAACAGAGGTATGTTTATATGTCTGTGAATTTATCAAGTTCAATTTTCTACCTCTATTGCTTTTGAACCTTCAAGGATGCTGAGCATATCTGTAGTCCCAGCACCGTACAGAGTTAGCAGATCTGGCCCTTAAGCTGTGATGATTGTTCTGTTTCATCATAGCAAGTGGAGAAACACAGGTTACTGAAACTGGGTTCTTGGTGCCTTCCTTCAGAGGAAGGCAGATCCGTTTTCTGTGATGACATGTCAGTGACAGGAAGGAGCTTGCTTTTAGCACTTGTCTCTTTTGTAATTCCACTAATAGGACAGACTAAGTAACAGGCAGTCCTTCAGCAAGTTACAGATTTGAATGATTGAGCCTCTCCTTGTCGGGATTGAATCACATTACGCTCAGTTCCTCCCTTAGTAAAAGTATCCCAGTCTCCTTGTTGTCAATGAGTTAAAGTTCAAACTTCAGGAATTCCAAGCCTCTGCAGTTTGGCTTGAGCCTCCCTTTGTAAATGATCTCAAATTAATCTCCTTCCCAGGCCTCTTTACAGCCAGACTTCTCACCTACACCTGGCCTTCCCAGCCTTTCTGAATGGCCTTTGCCATCACCTCCCCCATCAGGACACTAACCACTCTTTGAGTGTCACCTTCTCCACTAATTCTGCTCCCAAATCACTCTTAACCTCTTTCTCTGCTAAACGGATCCACTTTCTGCTTCCATAAGCTCACGTACTCATCTCTAACTCTCGGGACCTCGCCAACGGGAAAGTTTGCTGAATTGAAGGGTCCAGGTTTTGTTTCTAAATGAGATCAGTACGTTTCAGAGCACAATGCATTCACAGGGGACTCTTTGAAAGAATCCTGCTTCATCTTCCTCCTCTCCTCCATGGGGTTCAGTGAGAGGGGAAGGATACTGGGCTCTGGGGGTTGGAGAATCTGGGACGCTTGTCCCCACTGACTCTTCAGCTTTTCTCCCCTGAGCCAGTAGCTTTACATCTCTCTCAGCCTCAGTTTCCCTAACTGCAAAGTGAGTGTATGCATGCTAAAGCAGATGAGCACTAGCCTTGGGCAATCTGCCCTGCTGGCATGTTGCTTCCTTTCCTCCAGACCCTGAAGACTCTGCCAGAGACAGTCTGCCAAAGGGCAGGGCCCTTTTCTCAGGTTCCTGAGGAAGGCCCACTAGAATGGCCTCAGTTGTACCCACCATGAGCCGTGGCTTCAACAGCCTCTGAGTAATTGGACAGGGTCAGCTTCCCAGGGAACCCCAAAGGTTCCCTGTTGAATCTTCGTTGGCATTTTGATGGTTTTCCTCCAGTTCCATAGGATGACTGGATGAGAGTGATAAGACTAATGTGTTTTCTCACTACTTCCCTCCTCAGACCTGTCAATGCTGTGAATGATTGTTTTTGAATTTTTCTGTGTATCACTTCCATAGCGTATCTTCTTTTATTAGTATTTGACTTCATTTTATTAAAGATAACACTGTAATGTGGAGTCAGTTCTTGCGGTTGAAGTGATTTAAGAGGAAAACTAAGCTCACATATTTACTCTAATTTGGCGTCTGTAACATCTCCAGTATTTATGGCATTAATTTTGGAGTACATTGTGTTGTATGCCAAAACAGCATGTTAGGTGCATGAATGGTGGTGCTTTGACTGAAGGATGTGTCCTGGTAGCTTTGCCCTAAGGCGTGTGACTAAATATGCACACAGATTAAATGACCAGGGGAGTATTCAGAAACCTCGAGCGCTGGCCGGCAGCCATGGGAGGTCACTGTGTGACATGGTGGACCATGTTTATGATGTACCTCTCATTCATCTATTCTCTCCATTCCTACTTCAGCTGCACTCTGGCTGAGCTCCTTATTTCCTCCTCTGAGTCATTACAAAAGGCTCCAGTTTGACTTCCTTGCCTCTCTCTTTACATAGCTAATCCATCTGTTTCATGCCCACCTGCCAGAACTGTTTGGATTGCTACCTAGTCGTCTCCTTGCTCAAGGACCCTTAGTTGCTCTCCATTGTGGATTAGAAGTGATAGGCATGGCATCTGTGGCCTGGCATCCGTGTCAGTCTCTGCACTGCCCATTGAATGTGTCTGATACTTTCCTGCCCCCCACCTGGTTCACTTATGTCTGTGACATAGTACCACTCCGTCACATCTCACTAACTCATCTTTCCTTCAAAACCTACTTTTTGGACAAAGAACTCCTAGCCTCCAGGAGTTTCTTCTCCTTTCAAACCTTGCAAATTTTAGGATAGCCTATTGTGTTCCTTATATGTGGATGTGTAACCAATTATTCCACAATTTAAGACAGCAAACATATATTTTGTGCCACAGTTTCTGAGGGTCGGGAATCTGGGAGTGGTTTAGGTGAGTGGGTCTAACTCAGGGTTTCTCCTGAGGTTGCAATCAAGCCATCACCAGGGCTGCAATCATTGAAGGCTTGACTGGGGCTGGAGGAACCACTTCGGAGCTCATGCAAGAGGCTCAGAGACGTCAGCTCTTCTCCACTTGATCATTTCCCTAAGTCTGCTCCATGACATGGCACCTGGCTTTTCCAAGATGAGTGATGGGGGGCGGAGAGACCTGGAAGTAGAAACCATCATTTCTGTTGGTTACACTGACCAGCCCTGGTACATGGTGGGAGATAACCATTCAAAGATGTGACTGACTGAAGGTGAGGTCATAGGGGGCCACCCGGGAGGCTGGTTACTAAACATGCCTTACCTTTCCCATGCATATGTTCTGTTTTTTTCAGATAGGCTGGGAACTATTTGAGATCAGAGGCTAGTTTCATTCACTGTTGTGACTCCCATCATTTATTCAGAGTGCTTTTCATGGAGATGTTTATTTTGTCTCAGTTATCCTGTTGGGCATTTTGTTTATTTATTTTTTGTAAACTGATACAGGATACTAAAGCCCAGAGGGTTTATCTAAGTCAACCAGCTACTATATGGCAGTGCTTTGAATTCACTAATAGGTGTGTGTGATCTAAAACTCATGTTCTTTCCATTATACAAATGATTTGCTGACTTTGATTTCCATGAAGTGTTTTCTACAACCTGATTCCTGTCTGTTAGCATTGGTGATAATTAAGAGGAACAACTGGATAGTACCCAAAGATGCAGGGAAGTATTTGTATATAATAATTTCTTTTTTTTAAGATTTACTTTATTGTTTTTGACAGAGATAGAGAGAGACAGAGAGAAGAGGGAGGGCCCAGAGCATTCTCCATGGTTGTACGTCATCAGTTTTTGACATGGTTTTGTTCCTTACAGGTGGGCACGGCCACACAGGGCAGAACGGGGCTGGGGCCTCCCGCATGGGAGCCACACTCCTTTGAGCCAGGGGCCAAACCAGGACGGGGTGAGAACTGAACTGGGAGCTCCTGCATGAGAAGCATACCCTAGTTCAGCATATGGGTCCGCACGAGCTGGGTTCAGGATTCGATCCTTGGTCCTCAGGGCCACAAAGCAAGCACTTAACCCACTGAGCCGTCCCAATTTCCTCCAACAATTTCAAGATAGGAAAAGTTTTTAAGAAGTTGTCTACACGTAAATCAAGTGAAACCTCATCTTTCTGGCCTTCATTTTACTCAGCAATCACCTTAATCAAAGCCTCTGATTTATCTGCCTGGTCTACTGAATGAACAAGGAAGCTTAAGAGGCCCACAAGAGTTCTGTGTTTAATCAGAACTTTTCATCCCAGGGAATCCAGCGTGTCATCTCCCACCACAAGGAGATTCCTACTACAATACCTTGCTCATCTGTCTTAAACAGAGAAGGCTCTTGGAAACAGATTCCTGGTTTTCTGGAGTGGGATTGGGCTGTAATTGAAATTGGAATATCCTGATGAATTGCCCCAGATACTGTGACTCAACTTCAGAGGGAGGTGTGTGTATAAGCGGGGTGGGGGTTGGGGGTTGGGGGAGGGAAGTCAAGAAAAAAACAAAGAAAGGAAAAATCCTTGCTGCACCTGAAGCTCAGACATAGCACTTACCGGTAGTATAGCACCTAGTTATTTCTCCAGTAATTTCATGCGTTTTATCTTCTTTGGTTGAATTAAAGGAGCTTTCATTTTCTTTCTCACTTTTTAACAGAACTCTGGCTCCCCTTAGTTGACTTTTCAAATGTGGAATGAGTATAAATGTTTCTAATTTCAGTCACTCTCCCTTTATTCTCATCAAGAAGGAGAACACACCAGGTGGCTTTCTAAAATTTGAACACCTTGCTTTTTTGTGTTCTCTCTCATGATCATCTTTTATGTCTACAGGAGACATTTAGATTTGTTCTTGTAATTCTCCTTACTGACTAAAGAGATTTAAAAAAAATGTTTTTGATTTAGGTGATGTCCTCCAACCTTGAACGCTTTGAAAAGTATGGAGTATTGCTTTTCAAGACCTCTCCTTATCATTGCTTGGGTATACTTTCCATTTTTTATTTTTTTCCCACAGTGACCATAGAGTGGTTTAATATTACATGCCTCACCACCATAAGTCTCCCCCCAAACTGAAATTTCTTGGATCTCTTGATTTAAAGCGTCCAAAAACCCTAGGGAAGAGGAGGGGATAAGACTGGAATTTGAAAAAGAATTGGGGATGAGCTTTCTCACATATCTTCATATTCCTAGGTGGTTATAAGGTTGTTTTCTGTGTACATTAATATTTTCTTTAGCAGTTGTACTCTGTCAAATTCTTTTCTCTGGAGCTTTGAGAAAGTTCCCATTCCAATAACAGTAGAATTCTGTCTCACTACTTAGTTTTTATTTTTGCATATATTAATATTTATATCCATCTCTACAAGTAAATAATGCTTAAATATATATGTAGAGACATAGATGCAAGCACAAAATATTTCCACAAGTGTCCATATTTATTTGCAGTTTCTTCTCACTCTCACCTTCAATATAAATTGGTGTTTGGAAATTCAGGGGAGCAGTTGTAAATCCTCATCAGGTAGCTTTGGGCAATTGTTTAGATATATTTTGCATGGCCTGTCCAAACATAATTGGTACAACACCACAGGTAGGACATGTTCACTAGAAAGAAAGCTCAATTTGGAGCAGAGAGATGAGCGTCCCTGTTGGTGGGATTGCCTTAGAGAACACGAAGGAGTTGCTTTGCTGCTGGGAGGAAGGTACACAGATCCAGAGAGGGTATATGTAAAAGGAATTAAAATACCCTGGTATATTGGTCATATCACCTTCTGATATATAGACCCTGGCTTATAATAAACATATCAGTAATCATAACTATTAATATATATAGTACTCCAGTAATTTTGTGGGTTTTTATCTTCTTTAGTTCTCATAGAATCCCTGCCCCTAAGGCCAACCACCTTACCACCATGAAGGAATAAATGATTTTCATTTTGCAAAGAGAGAATAATAAGTAGTTTATTGGCTAAGTGATGTACCTAGCTAAATCTGGGAATGTAGGGTCTCAAACCCAAGCCGTTTTGACGTCTAATTTAGTATACTTACGTGTTTCTGCCTCTAACCTAGTGGGCCTTCACTAGCTTGACTTCATAAAAAGAAAATAATATATTGGGTGTCCTGGTTTGCTCTTCTACCCCTGCTCCCAGATTCCATGAGGGCAAGGTCAAGACCATAAATGTTTTGTGTATTTCTAGTTTCTGGTCCATTCTCAGAATATGACAGACACTGGAAATTGCGGAGGCTTAAAAGATGTCCACA
>PVKE010002345.1:0-84197 GCA_004027555.1 Craseonycteris thonglongyai | reverse complement strand
TTTACCTAAACTGAACCAAGAAGATTTGGATAACCTCAATAGACCAATCAACAGTACAGAACTTGAAACAATTATCCAAAAATTGCCCAAAGGCAAAAGGCCTGGACCAGATGGCCTTACCAATGAATTCTACCAGTCATTCAAAGAAGAACTAATGCCCATCCTCCTCAAACTACTCCAGAAAATTCAAGAGGAGGCAGTACTACTAAACTCTTTCTATGAAGCTAATATCACCCTAATACCAAAACCTGGGAAAGACAATACCAAAAAGGAAAACTATAGGCCAATCTCACTGATGAACACCGATGCAAAAATCTTAAATAGAATTCTAGCTAACAGAATACAACAATGTATTAAAAAGATTACTCACCATGACCAAGTGGGATTCATCCCAGGGGCACAAGGATGGTTCAACATACGCAAATCAATCAATGTAATCCAGCACATAAACCAAACAAAGGATAAAAACCACATGATTATCTTAATTGATGCAGAAAAAGCATTGGACAAGATACAATACTCATTTATGATAAAAACACTGAATAAAATGGGAATTGATGGAAAGTACCTCAACATAATAAATGCCATATATGACAAACCCTCAGCAAATATTATACTGAACGGGGAAAGGCTGAAGCCTATTTCTCTAAAATCAGGAACAAGACAGGGATGCCCCCTGTCACCAGTGCTGTTCAACATAGTTCTGGAAGTTCTAGCCAGAGCAATCAGACAAGAGAAAGGAATAAAAGGTATTTAAATAGGGAGAGAAGTTAAACTGTCACTCTTTGCAGATGACATGATCCTGTATATAGAAAACTCTAAAGACTCTATCAGAAATCTATTACCAATAATAGACAAATACAGTAGAGTCGCAGGCTACAAAATCAATGTCCCAAAATAAACTGCATTTTTGTATGCCAACAATGAAACTTCAGAAAGAGAGATAAGATCCATTCCCTTTGCCATTGCAAACAAAAATATGAAATACCTAGGAACAAATCTAAGAAAGAATGTGAAGGACTTATACACTGAAAACTATAAGACACTCTCAAAAGAAATTAAAGAGGACACAAAGAAATGGAAAGACATTCCATGTTCATGGATTGGAAGACTCAACATAGTTAAAATGGCCATACTCCCCGAAGCAATATACAGATTCAATGCCATTCCCATCAAAATCCCACAGTCATTCTTTCAAGAAATAGATTAAAAAAAAATCATCAAATTTGTATGGAACCACAAAAGACCACAAATCGCAAAAGCTATCCTAAGGAAGAAGGATCTCACTGCCTGACTTTTATCTGTACTACAAAGCCTCAGTAATCAAAACAGCTTGGTACTGGCAGAAAAACAGACACACGAACCAATGGAACAGAATTAAAAACCCAGAAATAAACCCTCAAATTTATGGACAGATTATTTTTGATAAAGGATTGAAAAATATACAGTGGAGAAAAGAAAGCCTCTTCAGTAAATGGTGCTGGGAAAATTGGAAAACCACATGCAAAAGGCTGAATGTGAACTGCAATTTCTCACCATATACCAAAATTAACTCAAAATGGATTAAAGACCTCCAAATAAGAAAAAAAAACACCCCACAATAAATTGCATAGAAGAAAACATTGGCACTAAACTTATAGACCTGGGATTCAGGGAGGACTTTATGAATCTGACCTCAGTGGCAAGGGAAGTAAAAGCACAAATAAACGAATGGGACCTTATCAAGCTAAAAAGCTTCTGCACTGCAAAGGAAACCATCAACAAAGCAAAGAGGCAACCAACCAACTGGGAGAAAATATTTGCAAACAATGCCTCTGAGAAGGGGCTAATATCAAAAATATACAAAGAACTTGTACAACTCAACAATAAAAAAACAAGCAATCCAATTAAAAAATGGGCAGATGACCTTACCAGACACTTCTCTCGTGAAGACATACACACGGCCAATAGATATATGAAAAAATGCTCCACTTCACTAGCAATTAGGGAGATGCAAATAAAAACCACAATGAGTTACCATCTTACACCTGTTAGAATGGCTATAATCAACAAGACAAGGGATAACAAGTGCTGGAGAGGCTGTGGACAAAAAGGGAACCCTCATACACTGCTGATGGGAATGTAAACTGGTACAACCACTATGGAAGGCTGTATGGAGATCCCTCAAAAAATTACGAATGGAATTACCATATGATCCAGCCATCCCTCTACTGGGCATCTACCTAAAAAACCTGAAAACCTTAATTTTTAAAGATGTTTGTACCCGCATGTTCATCGCAGCACTGTTCACAGTGGCCAGAACATGGAAACCACCAAAATGCCCTTCGATAGATGACTAGATAAAGCAGATGTGGTACATTTACACAATGGAATACTACTCAGCGATAAGAAATGATGAAATACAATCATTTGTGGCAACATGGATGGACCTAGAGACCATCTTATTAAGCGAAATAAGTCAGACTGAAAGAATCCGGAAAAATATGACCTCACTTATAGGTGGAATATAAAACTGAAAGTTACAAAGACACAGAGACCTATGGACACACTCAATAACTTGGTGATTGCCTGAGGGAAGGGGAGGAGGTGGGAGGGAGAGAGGGCGGGGAGGTGGGAGAGGGCACCAGCATTATGGACACACTCAATGGTTTGGTGTTTACCTGGAGACAAGGGAGAGTTTTGGGTGGAGGGGGGAGTGGGCACCAGATATATGGTGGTGGAGGGGGACCTGATTCTGGGAGGTGGGCACATAATGCGATGCATGGGTGATGTGATGTGGACTTGTACATCGGGAAAGTATCTAATTGTTACCAACCAATGTCACCCCATTAAATTTAACAATAAAAAATAAATAAATAAATAAAAATAAAAAGCATTAATAAATATTTTGCCACTGGTTAAGGAAAAACTGATAGTCCATGGCACTCAATGGCCAAACAATTACTTAAATTATCACCTACAGACAACTATAATGAAATATCTGTAGATAATCAAGTAATTGTCGGAATAAATATTTTAGTTCAAATAAGGAAACAATGAGTTTAGTCCATTGTTTCAGTGTACTAGAGAATTTGGAGAAAGATCATAAGCAGCTCAGGGGATTAAATTTGTATCACAAGGTTCAATTAAAGCACCAGAAAGTTTCTATAATTTTTTTATTGTTAAACTTATTGGGGTGACTGATTGATATCAATTACATTGTTTCCAGGTGTACAAGTCTATATTACATTGTCTATATATTGCATTATGTGCTCACCACCCAGAATCAGCTTTCCATCACCATATATTTGATGCCCCCTCCCTACCCGCCCCAGCTCTCCCATCCACCTCCCCCCTTACCCTCAGGTAACCCCTAAACTATTGACTGTCCATGAGTTTTTGTTTGTTCCTTTCAATTTTATAGTGTACCTATGAGTGAGGTCATCTCTAGATCTTTAATAAAATCTTTTTGGCTAGTCATATTTCTCAGAGAACTGTCTTCCAATGTCCTGCCATATGGACAGGGTGCCTGAGTTCTGGGAGCTGAAGGGACAGCTGACTGGTATTCTCAATATTTGGCATTCACTTAACCTCCCTGCTTGCAACAAAACAGAATTTCCCTCAGCCAGACCAACTGTCTCCCAGGCTAGTGCTGTCCTCTCTCTCTTAAAAATAAATACACAAACAAACCTCTAATCTTCTGTCAGGGTAAAGGAGAGGCAGTTGAGTGTTTACACAGAACTGGAAAAGGATCTGGGAGAGGAATCCAAGTACATCTTAGAGAGACTTTCAACGAATCCTCCTTTTAATGTTAATATTTTAGCTCCATTGGGCTGCTTCAAAGTTTTTAACAATTGTCAGTTAGAAAAAGACTTTCTTGGGTCTGCTAAGTAAAGTCACTCATTAGCATTCTAGTTTCCAAAATGTTGTTGTCTCCTGTTTTGCCTGTAGATCTATGTATTTTAAACAAGTCTTTATCTCTGTTTTAGTGGGGTTTTGTGTAGTAGCTGAGGTTAAATGTACATATTCCATCTTTTCACTTTAACCAAAAGTTATCCTATTTACATCTCTCACCTCATTTCCCACCACCTTTTTATACAACACTGCAACATAAAAATATTTTTCAATTTCCAAAAACATAGGCCCTCTGCATACTTCTTTTTTTCTACTGGCAACATCCTTTATCTGGAATACTCTCCTTCCCAATGCTTGTCTGATAAATGCCTTCTGTGATCATTTCCTTCCCACTCTAAATCCAGTAATAGGATTCATATACGTTTTCACACATGTCTATGAGAGCACATCCCACTGTATTATAAATACTGGTTTACCTGTGAATTTGTCCTTCTAGACTGTGAACTCCTTAAGAACCAGGATAATGTCTTAATCATCTCAGTATGTCAGTACTTACTATTTAGTACAGAGACTAGTACATGGTAGAAATCAGTAAATATTTGGAGAAAGAATAGAGAAAAAAGGAGTAAAATACATGCCTTCATTAAGCAAGATGTATCTAATGATTAATCTTTTTTTTTATATCTTTTTTTATATTTATAGTGAGTAATTATTTTATCTTCAGTGCATATTTATTTCTATTTTACTTTTGACAGATAGAGAGAGAGACAGAGACAGAGACAGCTAGAGAACCGAACTGTGGGAACTCCCCAGTTCAGCACGTGGGTCCTGCCTGGGCCGGAGCCGGGATTCGATCCCCGGTCCTCGCGGCCCCAAAGCGAGCGCTCAACCCGCTGAGCCATCCCGGCTTTCCCAAACTTTATTTTTTTTTTGACAGAGAGAGAGAGAGATACAGAGACAGAGACAGAGAGAGAACTGAACTTGGGGAGCTCCCAGTTCAGCATATGGTTCCGCAAGGGCCGGGGCTGGGATTCGATCCTCGGTCCCCGGCGTTGCAAAGTGAGCGCTTAACCCACTGAGCCAGCCTGGCTTCCCCCTAATGATTAATCTTAATGTTAGTCTGTTCGAGGCTTCTGTGAGGTTTATAAACAATAGAAATTTATTTCTCATAGTTCTGGAGGTTGAAGTCCAGGATCAAGGTGCCAGCATGGTGAGATGAAGCCTGTCTTTTGGGTTGCAGCCTTCTCATTATATCCTTACATGGTAGAAGGTGCTAGGGAACTCAGCTGACTCTTTTATTTTTCATTTATTTATTTTATTTTTTTATTGTTAAATTTAATGAGGTTACATTAGTTGGTAACAATTAGACAGTTTACAGATGTACAAGTCCACATCACATCATTTACGCATCGTATTATGTGCCCATCACTCAGTATCAGTTCCCCTTCTATCACCATATATCTGGTGCCCACTCCCACCTCCACCCACAACTCTCCCTACCCCCTTCTCCCCACCTCTCCAGGTAACCACCAAACCATTGAGTGTGTCCATAATGCTGGTGCCCTCTCCTGCCTCCCCTCCCACTCTCTCTCCCCCTTCCTCCCTTTCCCTCAGGCAATCACCAAACTATTGAGTGTGTCCATAGGTCTCTGTGTCTTTGTTTTTTTTTTTATATTTTTTTATTGTTAAATTCAGCTGACTCTTTTAGAAGGACATTAACTTCATTCCTGAGGGCTCTGCCTTCATGACATAATCACCTCCCAAAAGCCCCACTTCCTAATACCATCACCTTAGGGGTCGGTTTCCTAATGTATGAATCTAGGAGGGCACACTCAGACCACAGCACTTAACAAAATCCCCAAATTTGCTACCACAGACACACAAATTGGTCAGGAGCAGTGCTTGAGTGTCCTTAAAAACTTCTAGATTAAGTCAATCTGATGTAGAAAGTTTGGGGATCCAGAAGAGAAGCTTTTTCTCTTATACTTTTAAACCTCTATGTGGTTTCCTGTATTATTCAGAGCCCTTAGCCTAAGACCAGTATAAGAATTTATCCAGCAACCAATAAAATTTTATAAAAACATTTTGTTAGTGACTGGGATTTTCATCCATGACAAAATCTGAGGCTTGACTTTCACGTCTCTCCTCTTCAATAAGTCAAGACTCTTGGTTACTTTAGAGATCTTGACAACATCCAGCACAAGTCACACTGAGCCCACAGTTTGGCAGCTTCCTTTTTTTTTCGTCCACAGTAAGACCTTTTCAATAAATTGAAAGTCACTGATTTATATTCTGGCACAAATTTCTGATACTGTCACATAGCAGTATTTTAAATAGTATTATATTAGATCACCTCATTATATCCTCCATGTATCTTAACTTCTCCTTCCCTATTTTCCATTTTTGTCTCTCTCTGCTCCACTACGTATAATTGCTTAAGATGTATATTCCAGTTCACTATATTTCTTCCATGTGTCTAGTCTACCGTTTAACCTACCCTATGAGATTGTTTTTTAACGACTGTTTTTGACAGAGACAGAGAGAGAGAGAGAGAGAGAGAGAGAGAGAGAGAGAGAGAGAGAGAGAAAGGGGGAGGGCCCAGAGTAGTCTCCACAGTCATACATCATCAATTTTTCAACATGGTTTTGTTCTATACAGGTGGGCGGAGGCTGTGCAGGGAGGAAACCAGGCCAGTGGCCCCCCAAGCCAGGGGCTGAGCCAGGGGGGAGGGGAAGGCCAGAACCAAACTGGGGGCCTCCGCATGGGAAGCACACACCAGTTCAGCATATGGGTCTGTATGGGCCGGGGCCGGGATTCGATCCTTAGTCCCCAGGGCTGCGAAGTGAGTGCTTAACCCGCTGAGCCTTACCTAGATTTTTGTAATTATATATTTATTTCTGTTTACTTATTTTATCCCCATATTTCAAATATGTATCAAAGTTGAAAGGATTCTATAATGAACACCTGTATATTTATCACCTAGATTGTATCATTAAATTTTCATGCTTGCTTTATCATTTATCTATCCATCTATCCATTAATCTATCTTATTGTTAGTACTTTTCATCAAAGTAATCATACATATCACTTATGATTCCTCCAAAGTGCTTAAGCTGCATACTAATTATAGAGTTTAATATCTGTTTATAGGGTTTTCTTTTGCTGCACAATTTACACACAATGTACAAATATAAAGTATACATTCACCGTTTGACAAATATGTCATTGTTTTTAAGATTTATCCAAATGGTTGCACTTATTGTTAGTTTGTTCATTTTTATTGCCTAATAGAATTGTATAAATATATGAGGTCTGACAATTAAGCGAACTTGCCACCATGCCCTTACATTGGCAGCACTATACAAACAACTCTGTTAGATTTCATAACCTTGACATAATCAGTGTCTCACAGCTCTATTCCTGCCGACATGTGGTGGTATCTTGCTGAGTGGTGTTCATTATTGTTACATGTTTTTGTGTACCATTGCAAGAATGTCAGAGTTTGAATTAGAGCAATGAATTCATTTCTTGTTCAACTTGGCAAGAGTGGAAATGAAATCAGGGACATGTTAGTCCAAGTTGATGGGTATAATGCCATGAAAAAAAAAATGGCAGTGTACAAATGAATTAAACGTTTTTCTGAGGGGTGAGAAAGGGTCACAGATGAAGAAAGGTCAGGGAGGCCAGTAACGAGCAGGACTGATGAAAACATTGCAAAAATTCATCACATTGTGCATCCAAATCATCGCTGACTGTGAGAAGTACAGTAGACCAAGTAAACATTGATAGAAAAACAGTCAGGAAAATCTTCACTGAAAATCTTGGCATGAGAAAGGTGTGTGCAGAAATGGTTCCAAAGGAGCTCACTGACAAACTAAAGCAAAGGAGAGTCCAAGTTTGACAAGACCTTTTGGAGAGACAAGACCTTTTGGAGAGGCAAGACAATATTGTGGGCTATGTTATCACTGGTGATGAAACATGGGTGTAGCAATACAACCCTGAAACAAAGCATCAAAATGCACAATGGAAGTAAGCCAATTCTTCACAACCAGAAAAGCCTGTCAGTCCAAATCAAGAGTAAAAATGACGTTGCTAAACTTTTCTGATATCAGAGGGATTGTCCATGATGAATTTATACCAACTGGACAAATAGTCAACCAAGTTGACTTTGGGAAGCGCTGAAAAAGCTATGTAAAAAAGTGAGACAAAACGAACTGAACTTTTTGCCAATAACTCATTACTCTTGCATCATGACAATGCACCAGCTCACACGGCACTGTCTCTGAGGGAGTTTTTAGCCAGTAAACAAATAACTGTATTGCACCACACTCCCTACTCACCTGATCTGCCCCCCAATGACTTCTTTCTTTACTTGAAGATAAAGGAAATACTGAAAGGAGACATTTTGATGAAATTTAGGACATTGAGGGTAATACTACAACAGATCTGATGGCCATTCCAGTAAGATTTCCAAAATTGCTTTGAAGGGTGCATAGCTTCCCAAGGGGAGTACTTCAAAGGTGACCATAGTGATAGTCAGCAGTGAGGTATGTAGCATTTTTTCTAGGATGAGTTCATAAACTTAATTGTCAGAATTCGTAAAGGCTATGAAACCTTCCTTACCAAGTTGGTTGGACGTTTGTGTCACTCACTGTCAGTGCACAGTGACAAGTTTGGGAACTTAACTGTCAGAGCTTGTGTGCTGATTTAAAAAAAATAAATACATACCTGTACTGTTTTCAATCTGAGGTTACAAGTCTGAACATGCAGAGGGCCAACTGTATATGTTGGTCTATGCCATTTTACTCATACATAGGAGACTTGATCATCCATGGATTTTGGTATCTGCAGGGGGATCCTGAAAGCAACTCCCCTCGTATACCAAGGAACAACTGAGTACAGTTAAGTTTGGAGGGAATCAAAAGTCATATTTGGATTTTTCAGGTGTGTGTGTGTTAGTTCCCCAGCCCCTGTGTTGTTGAAGAGTCAACTATAGTATCTCATAACGATTTTAATTTGCATTTCCCTGGTGACTAATAATACTGAGCACTTCTTTGTATGTTTATTGATCATTCATATATCTTATTTTGTGAAGTGTATGTGTAAATTGTCCATTTAAAAAAATTGGTTTGGCTTCTTTTAAATTAAGTTGTAGAAGTTCTTTCTGTTATATAAACATGACACACTAGTTTTTAACCACATATATATTTGGGGAATATTTTTTCCCAGTCTTACCTATTCATTTTCTTGATGGGGTCTTTTTATGAGCAAAAGTTTTAATTCTGATGAAGTAGATCTTTTTTGTTTGCTTGTTTGGGTTATCACTTTCTATGACTTAAGAAACGGTTTACCATTCTCAAGCTACAAAACTATTCTGTTTACACCTAAAAACTTCATGGTTTTATATATTACGTTTAGGTCTATGCTGTACCTCAAATTAATTCTTGTGTTTGATGTGAGGTAGAGGTCGAGGTTCACTTTTTACCATATGGATATTCAATTGTTCCAGCACTATTATGTGAAAAAAAAACTTCTTTCCCTATTGGATTGCTTTGGTGTCTTTGTCAAAAATCCCATAAAGATGGTCCTATTGCTGGATGCTGTTTTTCACTGATCTATTTGTTGATGCTTATGTCAGTACTATACTATCATGATTATCACAGGTTTAATAGTAAGTTTTGAAATCAGGTAGTATAAGTACTCCAATTTTGTTCTTTTTCCATACTGCTTTTGCCATTCTAAGTCCTCTAGATTTCCATATAAATTTTAGACTGTCTGTCAATTTCTAAAAAGTCTGTTAGAATTTTGATTGAGATTGCTTTCAACCCGTAGATCAATTTGCAGAGAACTGACATCTTAACATTATTCAGTCTTCTACATCTTCTGAGTTTTAAATTTTAATGATTAGTCTTTTGTTATTGCTTATTTTGTATTCAATCTTTTATTTATTTAAATATTTTAAATATTATATATTCAAATTGGATAATTCTAATATATAGTCTTTAGTGCATGGGTATCCAACCTTTTGGCTTCCCTGGGCCACATTGGAAGAAGAATTGTCTTGGGCCACACATATAATACAATTCACTAACATAAACAATAGCTGATGAGCAAAACAAACAAGCAACTCTCCCCCCCCCAAATCTCATAATGTTTTAAGTAAGTTTATAAATTTGTGTTGGGCCACATTCATAGCTGTCATGAGTTGCACATAGCCTGTGGGCTGTAGGTTGGACAAGCTTGCTTTATTGGGTCTAAATCTGTTGTTGATTCCATTGAAACTAATTCATATGGGCTAATTTCCTTGGCATTTGGTAATTTTTAAATTGTAAATTCATATCTTATTGAATTTAATCTATGGGAATTCTGACTGCCTAAATTGGGGTGGCATTATTCTAGAATGGATTTACAATTGCTTCTTCTGGAGGCAAAGGTGAGGAGCATGTACTAAATAGGGATTTTATTCTTCTTCCAGTGTCCTAGTCTGATGCAAAACTCTCAAGTTCAACCAGTTTTCTTTACAGAGACCAAGGCTTAATTGCGCTCACAAATCTGGTTTTCCCAATTACTAATTGCTCAGTATTTGGTTTTCCCTACTTGCCCATTTCTTGAGAGTAAAGGAGGGACCTACTAGAGATTTCCTTTTCTTCTTGGGGAAAAAACAATGTTTCAAAATCATTTCTTTTTGTAATTTTCCAAAATCTATTTCTATATTAGTGAGAGGGTCCATCATAGCATGCAATTTATCATGATGCTGGAAATGTAGGATTTCACTAGGTTTTCAAATTGTAATTTATTGTTACAAGATCATAGCTAAGATCACGTAAAGTTTTCATCATTTATCTACTAAAATAAAAATAGGTAGGGCCATGATATTTTTAGAGAGATTTATAGTAGTTTCAGTTATAAAAATAATTAAAATATGATCAGCTATTTGAAATAAGATAATATGTAGAAATAATCTAAAACCTCTATAAACCAGTCCTTTAAAACTTATCTTGGCATTGAAATAACCTGATAAACAGAACAGGCTCTTGGCTGTACTCATGTTCCATCTCATTTTCCCTGAGGACAGGAAAGATAGAATGACTTCAAGATCACGAAAAGCAAAAATTACTAGAGTTTTTGATTCTCTACCTAAAAATTAGTTTACTTAGTTAATGTTTCTTTTTAAAACACCAACACAGCTGTTTGGCCTCTTTGCCTTGAGACTCTACGCTTCTGTAAAAAATGTTCAGAATGTCATGTTAAATTCCCACAAGAAAGGTTGTTACAACAAGGATATAAATACTAACAAATCCCAAGTTGGTAATAAATAATTCATTAAAATAAGAATGTCACATGTGAGCCCATTTATATAATAACTCAGAAGAGCCTCTATATAAAGTTAAACAACAGCATGCACTGGGATGAAGATAGGCTCCATTTTAAGTAATTATGAAATACTTAATTATAAAATATTATGTACCCATCAGTCCAGGAGTATCAGAAAGCAGAAAAAAAATCCATGCCTTCTGTTTTCAGAAATATTATTCAAAGGAAAAAGAAAAATATTTGTAGCTCCAGGGTACCTTACTATTCTATAAGTGATTTACTAACTAGTATATGTTAAAATTAAGTTTAGAGAAAGCCTTATAGTTTAGTTCTTCAGTTAATAAACAGCACAGACAGTACTAATGGAAGAAAGCACCCTAAAGTAGTTTTATCACCAATTAGGATAGGGAATCAGGAAATTACCTTACTTTAGGCTTCTAGAGACCTTGCTCTGTTAATCAAATCCCTTTGTTCTGTATAATGAGGATACCAAAGTAATAGTAAAAAAGTAACAAAAGACATGTGGCTTTTTTTAGGACACATTTATTGTGTTGTATTTTTCTCATAAAGGTGTAAAAATTTCCTCCCTACAAAGAGAATCTTTTTAACTTATGTGTGTGTGTTTCCATCTGAGAAAGGTTTAAATTGAAGGTTAAAACTCTTCAAATCCATATGCCAGAGATAACCACTACAAAGTTAGTGTAAATATCCTCCCAGATTTTGACTATGATAGACATACATACATGTAATTTTAGGTAAAAAATAAAATCACATCTACTATGTAACTACCTTTTTGCCCACTTAGAAATATGTTTATCAATATGAGTACATATTATAAATCCACCTCTTTCCATTTAATAGCTGAACAATACCACCAAAAGAACCTGTTCCATAAATTAAATTAATATTCAAATGGTAAACATTTAAGTTGTTTTGAATTTTTTTTTTTAATTTTATTTTTGCCATTTATTTATTTATTTATTTATTTATTTTATTTTTATTGTTTTTGACAGAGAGAGAGAGAGAGAGAGAGAGATACAGAGACAGAGAGAACTGAGGGAGCTCCCAGTTCAGCATATGGGTCCGCAAGGGCTAGGGCCGGGATTCGATCCTCAGTCCCCGGCGCTGCAAAGTGAGCGCTTAACCCACTGAGCCATCCCGGCTTCCCCATGTTTTGAATTTTTGCTATTATAAAACCATTATAGCTAGTCTCCTTTACTCTAAAGTGAGATTATACTTCCAGTAAAGATGAAGCATATCTTGTCAATCTGCTTAAAGAAGCTACAAAGTGTTTGCTGTAAGATTGTATTTTTGATGCCAGATTTTAAGTTTGAATGTCTGAGAAAAATATCCTTTGAAATGTGTTTGAAAGGATAAATATATTCTACAAAAATATCTAATAACAGTGTCCTTAGATTTTAAGTGACATTAATGTGCATAAGTTTTAAGATTATAAAGAATGATACAATGAACCCCATATACCTAGTTTAAGAAACAGAGTATTACCACTACCTTTGAATATCTATGTTCACGAGCCTACCTCCCTGCTCCCCAGAGGTATTTTTCTTCAATATTCTGTTAATCATTCCCTTTTCTTTTTTCCATCTTAACTGAGATACAATTGGCAAAAAAAAATTTTTTATTGTACAATGTGGTAATTTTTCGTTGATTTATTTTATTGTTTTTGACAGAGAGTGAGCGATAGAGACAGAGAGAGACAGAGAGAAGGGGGAGGGCCCCGAGCAGTGTCCATAGTTGTATCTTATCAGTTTTTGACATGGTTTCATTCCACACAGGTGGGCACAGGGTGGGAAGTGGGCAGGGGCCTCCGGAATGGGAGGCACGCACCCACAAGCTGGGGGTCAAACGGGGGGCCTCACACATGGGAAGTTTACCCTGGCAAGAACCGAACTGGGGGCCACGCCCAAGTTCAGCATATGAGTCCTGGCTGGCATCACCAATAATTTAACATACGCATACACTGTCTTGTTTTTCTTTAGTTTTACCATCTATGTTGTATCCCTAAATAATAAGTGACATATTGTGGATTTTATATGAATGAAACCATATTGTAATTGAACAAAATTATCTCCTTTAAGATTCATTTCCAGATGCCTCAGTGGTTGAGCACTTGCCTCACAATTGCAAGGTGCAGAGTTCAATTCCTGGCCCCCATTCACGCTGAACTGCAGCGCCAACTGGTAACCACCAGGATGGCATAGTGGCAAAGGTTCTTGCTTCCCATGTGCGAGGCCACGGGTTCAGTTCCCGCCCCACGTAGTCCCACATCCACCTATGTGGAATGAAACCATGTCCCAACTATGAAGAATGCTCTGGGCTTTCCTTTTCTCTCTCTCTCTCTCTCTCTCTCTCTCTCACTGTCTCTCTCTCACACCTTCTCCCAAATAATAAATCTTTAGAAAAAAGATTCATCCACATTGCTCCCTATAGCTGTAATTCATTCATTTTCTCAGTTAATAATATTCCAATATAACAAGTTACCATAATTTATGTATCTCATCTGCGGGTTCGCATATAAATTATATCCAGTTTACTGCTATTTCAAACAATGAACATTTTTGTGCATGTTTTTTGGTGTTATATGGTAAAGAGCTCCTCTAAGAATGAAATCGCTGGATCACAGAATCTATTCATATTCAGCTTTAAAGAAAAATGACAAATTATGTTATTTCTTGTTATCTTATATCTTATTATACATCTTCTAAAGTGATTATATCATTTACACTCTAACCAGTAGTTTACATATTCCACTTGTTCCATAACTTCACCAATACTTGATATTCTCTGATTTTTAAATCACTACAAGTCAAATAGAAAAGGCTATGTCACTGTGGTTTTAATATACATTTCTCCAATTATTGACCTAGATCATCTTTTCTTTTTATAAAATCATCTTTTTATACACTTACTATCCAAGTGGGTTTCCTTATTTTTAGGTCGTCTGCCCATTTAGAATTTGGGTTATCTTTTTCTTATTGATTTGTAAGTTTTTATAATCTTAATACTAATTCACTGATAGTGACATGCTTTGCAAACATCTCTCACTCTGTGATTACATTTTCCCTCTCTTCATGTGTTTTTTTTTTTAAGTTATTTATTTATTTTTTATTGTTAAATTTAATGGGGTGACATTGATTGGTAACAATTAGATAGTTTCCAGATGTACAAGTCCACATCACATCACCCATGCATCGCACTATGTGCCCACCACCCAGAATCAGCTCCCTCTCCATCACCATATATCCGGTGCCCACTCCCACCTCCTCCCACAACTCTCCCTCCCCCCTCATCCCCCCTCTCCAGGTAACCACCAAACTACTGAGTGTGTCCATAATGCTGGTGGCCACTCCCACCTCTCCTCCCCACTCTCTCCCCTCCCTTCTCCCCTCCCCTCAGGCAATCACAAGCTATTGAGTGTGTCCATAGGTCTCTGTGTCTTTGTTACTTTCAGTTTTATATTCTACCTATAAGTGAGGTCATATGTTTCCTGATTCTTTCAGTCTGACTTATTTTGTTCACAGTGGCCAGAACATGGAAACAACCAAAATGCCCTTCGATAGATGACTGGATAAAGATGTGGTACATTTACACAATGGAATACTACTCAGCAATAAAAAATGATGAAATACAGTCATTTGTGACAACATGGATGGATCTTCATGGTATTTTTGA
Organism: Craseonycteris thonglongyai; assembly: GCA_004027555.1. NCBI lineage: Eukaryota > Metazoa > Chordata > Mammalia > Chiroptera > Craseonycteridae > Craseonycteris > Craseonycteris thonglongyai. Next base: position 69,356 of record PVKE010002345.1, on the reverse strand, counting down.
TGAACAGAAATTCTTAATTTTAATGTATTCAAATTAATCTTTTCTTTTCAGATCAGCATTTTTGTGACAAGTATTTTCCCCACCCCAAAGTCGTAAGATATCTCCTTTATTCTGTTTGAAAAACTGTATAGGTTGGCTTTTCATATTTGCCTTTAATCCACATAAACTGGTTTTAGTGTATGGTGTGAGGCATCAGTACATTTTTTTGTGTACATGGTATATTATGTGTACATGGTCACCCAAATGTTCTGGCATTATTTATTGAATTTTTCATTTTTTCTGACACTTTTCTGAAGTGTTTACTTTGTTATAAATCATGTTTCCATATACATGTACATCTGCTTATGAATCTATATTCTGTTCCATTGGTCAATTTATTGACCGTTCAATACCACACTCCCTTAATTACTAAAACCTTTAATTTAAAAAATTTTAAACTTTTCTTGAGGTATAATTGACAAATAAAATGGTAAGATAAAGTGTTTATTGTAGTGATTGACACATGCATATATCTTGAAAGGATTCCCACACTGAGTTAATTAACATATCTATCACCTCACATACTTATCCTTTTTTTTGGTGCAAACATTTAAGTTCCACAGTGTAAGCAAATTTCAACTACATAATATAGTGTTATCAATCATAGTATGTTTTATATGAGATCCATAGGCCTTATGTACCTTATAGCTAAATGTTTGCATCTGTTTCTAAGAGTTTGACTATTTTTGTTTTCTAAGATTCCACATATAAGTGACACCATGTAGTATTTGCCTTTCTCTATTTGGCTTATTTTCACCTACCATAATGCCTTCAAGGACCATCCATGTTGTCACAAATGGTAGGATTTCCTTCGTTCCCACGGCTAAATAATATTATGCTATATATGCACACACTCGCGCGCACACACACACACACACACACACACACACACACCCAACAAATCTCTATCCATTCTTCTATTGATGGACACTTAGGTTTATTTCTGTATCTTGGCTATTGTGAATAATGCTGCAGTGACCATAGTAGTGATAGACATTTCTTCTATATTCTGTTTTCATTTCCTTTGGATATTCCCAGAAGTGGAATTGTTGGATCATATGGTAATTCTCTTTTTCACTTTTTGAGGAACCTCCACACTGCTTTCCATACATTCCCACCAACAGTGCACAGAAGTTTCCTGTCTCCACATCCTTGCCAGTACTTGTTATCTTGTCTTTTTGACAACAAGCATTCCAACAGATCTGAGGCAATTTTGATTTGTGGTTTTGATTTGCATTTCCCTGATGATTAGTGACGTTGAGCACATTTTCCTGCACCTGTTGTCCACTAGTATGTCTTCCTCTAATTTTTTATATCTGAAAGGCCAATTCCCACATTTTGTTGTTGTTTTTAGGAGTGCTCTTCCAATTGGGATTCTGTTGGGACCTGCATTGCCTTTTATTTTGGGGGAAAACCAATTTTTGATAATAAATCTGATAATTGATAATAAAATTATATCCTGTAGTTCTCACAATGAATTTTGTTTAGGTTCTCTACAGTCCCACAGACTGTATGTAAAATCTTAATATTTAATTATATGTTTCTCATTGTACAAAATGTTTGAGAGAGGATTTTTACATCACTTGTAAAGAATATGATGCCAATGTCACAGAATATCTAATATGTGAGACAGGACATGAAAATCAGATCATTTTCTTCTAAATTATGTCTTCATGACTTTGTGGGAAGTTTGTCTCTGTAAGGTCATACAAATATTTTTAAAAAGATTTTTTATTTTACTGTTTTTGACAGAGACAGAGACAGACAGAGAGAAGGGGGTTGGGCCAGAGCAGTCTCCATAGTTGTACATCATCAGTTTTTGACACGGTTTCATTCCACACAGGTGGGCGGGGGCCAAGCAGGGCAGAAACTGGGCTGAGGGCCTCCCACATGGGAGGCATGACCCCAAGAGCTGGGGGCCGAACTTGGGGTGGGGGGCAAGAACCGAACTGGGGGCCTCCTGCATGGGAAGCACAACCCAGTTCAGCATATGGGTCCACATGGGCCAGGACTCGATCCTCAGCTCCCGGGGGCCGCAAAGCGAGTGTTCAACCCGCTGAGCCATCCCAGCTTCCCCAATACACATATTTTGAAGCCATCTAGAAAAATACTTTTGCGCTTCATATACACAAAGTACTTAGTAAATACCTAGCTGCATAATTTATTTATCATTTAGATTATCTATCATTCATTAACCTCTGCCTTACTAGAAAGTGCTGACATGAATAAGGATGACATTAAGTAATATATAACCAAATATTTTAAAGATTACTTATTTTAAGAAAGCTTGCTTATAGAACCAGTAAAATAGCATATTATTTTTCAAGAAAAAGCAAAGAAAGAATGAAAAACTTAATATTTATGCACAGTAATAAATGACTGTTTCTGACAGAAATTTTCATCCTAATATGGAAGCTCAAGAGCTTGATATATCAGTAATTACTGAATTTCATAGAAAAATACAAAGTATTCTCAAATAAGAATAATCTGAAAAAAACTAAAAATTACCTGTAGCGTACAGTTCATCATTCTTATTATGTAGTCAAACTGTTGATGGTCTAATATTGCCCGGTTTTGCTGGACATGCAAACCCAGCTCATCAGTGAGACACTGTCTTGCTGCCTTTCCTTTAAGGGCTCTCAGTGCAGCAGGAAGGGTCTGAGGACAAGAGAGGCAGGAGTGAGCAAGAGGTTCCAATGGAAAAAAATTAACTTTTAATCTCACTGAAAATCTCAGGGTATCTTTTTTTTTCTCCTAACCCTAACCCTAACCCTAACCGTAAACCCTAACCATAAACCCTAACCCTAACCCTCAGGGTAGCATATAAATCATTTAACAGTTATTAGTAAAATCAAACTCCTAAAAAGAGTCTCTTTGCTATTAAGAACAATTATAAATAAATAGATTTATAGTGATTTATATTTGTAAGTTAGTATAAAGAATAAGTAGAATTAGTTTGTGGTAAGTTTTATTTTATTTTTTAAACATTTATTTTACTGATTTTGACAGAGAAAGAGAAAGAGAGAGAGAGAGAGAGAGAGAGGCAGAGAGAGAAGGGAGAGGGCACAGAGCAGTCTCCATAGTTGTATGTCATCAGATTTTGACATAGTTTCACTGTACACAGGTAGGTGCGGGGCTGTGACGGTGGGAACTGGGCTAAGGGCTTCCCGCATGGGAAGCACGCCCTGGGCAGGAGCCAAACCTGGGGCTTCCCACATGGGAAGCACACCCCAGTTCAGCATATGGGTCTGCCCAGGCCAGGGCCGGGGTTTGATCCTTGGATGAGGCTGTAAAGTGAGTGCTCAAACTGCTGAGCCATCCTGGCTTCCCGTTTGTGGTAAGTTTTAAAAACATTAACTACACCTAAAAAAAAAAAAACTCATCAAAACTTCAGTCACCAAAATGACTGTTGCTTCAGATCATGACTCAAAGCCATAGATACTTTTATATACCTTCTTTCAACAATTTGCCACATCTTCACAGCAAGAATAGAAAGACAAATTAAAGCGACAAGAAATGGGGGATTTTCTACTTGGAAACTGCTTAGCTATTTAATCACTACTGTTTTAATTTATGACTGTAAAATTCTACAATCTCTTCTCATTCCAAAGCACAATAAAGAAAGAAAAAGACTCAGAGCAACAAATAGAAATGTTTAGATTTATTCATTAAAACTCTTTCACTTTATTGCCTACAGGAATACCTCTTTCAGTTCACATAAAGCCTAGTGAATATAATTTACATAAAATAATAATAGGTTTATTTAAGTTTGAAAACCTACCTCCCCCCCCCCCCCCAAAAAAAAAGACAAAACAGCAAATAAGGAGGAAGGGAAGAAGCTGGAGAGTAGGAGGGCATAGTATTATTATGGGCAGGTACAAGAAACAGAATGTGAAAGGTAAAAGCAAGAGAAGCAAAAAGTCAGTAACACTTCAACCTTAAGTAAAAACGGTGACCAAACAACCTTAGACATAAAGAGGCTTGGGTTGTTCGTGTAAGGGTAAAAACTTTACTCGTTATTTGACCGGCTTTGCTAGCCTCTTGAAATAGATGTTCAAGAACTATGACAAGTCACTAAGGACAGGTTGCATTATGTTTAGCATGTTTTATTAAAGAAGAAAAGAAAATGTACTTTTACAAGGTACATTTAAGTTGAATACCAGTTTCTATAATTCATTACTTATTCTGACTAGATTCTTTGCAATAAATAAAATTATATTTAAAATGTTACGTTCCTAAGTATTATGCCAAAAGAGGATTTAACGGACAATGCTAAAAATTTGAGAAAAAGAAATGAATACCAATTTTTCTCTGGTAGCCATATAAGTAGGCTTGGCTAAGACTATAGATCTTAAGACTATCACTTAAAATGATGAAAACACTGAAAAGAAAAAAAAAGAATGAAATTAGGGGAGAAATCAGTTGGTGAGCTAAGCATGTAAATCTGAAAGGGAAATGAATTCTTACTTGGGAAAGATGGCAATTTATTACCTTTTCAGTCTCCAATGTTTTACTTTCAAATATAAATGAGATGCAGTTTCTAACAACTTCCAGTCTCTGTGCACTGTTGAAAACTGTTGTCACCTTATCCATTATTGAAACTAGTAAAGAAATATAAAAAAAACACAAATTATACTCATTTGGCAATTACAAAATCAAGGGGAATATTACTGTTTATAGTTTATATGACTGTTTACATGACCAATGGAAAACAGATTTATTTTTTCTCTTGTTATATGGCATTGAAAGTATTCCATTTCATACGTTGATTATATTTTTAGGTTTTGAAGTGTCAAACTAGTTAGGGGCTAGCTAAGGATAATTTCACAGGACAGAATACAATGACATATTTAACCCTTATGCAAAGTAATTCATATAGCACAGTAAAATTATATTAAGAAAAGGTAATCATTATTTTAACTTTAATTATAAACCAATGGATAAGAAATGCTTGGGGTACTGAATCATTACAAAGGTAGCTAACGCTTACATGTAAGAGGACTAATGTATTTTTTCATTGCTATTCTTGGAATCTAATGGCATAATTCCTTCAGCTTCCCCCATACCTAACAAGACTATTATCATACATTACTCACTAGCATCTCTTTCATTTCATCAATACAATACCTCGTATTTTTCAAATCACTTAACATATGTTCTGAAACAATTATAGCTCACAAGAAGTTGCAAAATAGTACAGTGAAGATCCATGCACTCATTACCCAGGTTCTCCCAACGGGGACATCTTACATAACTTATAGTGCTTTATCAAAATCAAAAAAATCAACTGGCATAATATAATAATGAGACAACAGATCTTACTTGAAATTTACTAGTTTTCTTCATATCATTTTTAATCATGTAACATTAATATTATGCCTGACCATGATGGTTAAATAGATTATTTCACATGATTTTTCTTCTGAAATGCTCATTCTTAATTGTGGGTTCTGGTGCTTTCCACACATGTAGGTTAGTGGCACAGACGCAAAGAGAAATCAATTTATATTCAGAGTAGAAAACTTCTTAAGAGTCTCCAAATAATACCACACAACTTTACTGAGAGAGCAACATCTTTAAGCTTTGCTTATAAACTTTTAATTCTAAAATCTCTTCAGCAGGATTTTAAATTTTCTTTAGGACAAGCCATCAAAAAACACACACACACACACATTTTCTTCTTATGTGAATCTGTTTACCATCTGGGAATTATTATTTTCCTTTGGAGACTAAGACTTAGTTTATTCCCAGAACAAAGTTCTTCACTAGGAGTTACTAATATTTCGGGGATTGGCCAAATCCCCAGCTGTGGCATTCTAATACTAGCTTTCTAACACTTGATTACAACTCTGGTTTATGGAGACTTGACTTCTTAGGCCTTCTTTTCTCTAAGGCTTTGGCTATCAAATGCTGGTGTCAGACAATTACCATGACTCTGGCTCCTCTCAAGAATAGCTGAAAACTAACTTCTCAAAATGCAAATGTCTCTTAAGGAAACAGAGCAATTTTGCACTCATTAAATGAATATCACATCAAATAAAGTATTTATAGCTTTAAATTATAGTACAAGGAAAATCCTGATTCTGGTCAACCCAAATGAACCAGAAAGTTAGACACAGGCCTCTGCATTCATTCATTCACTCATTTACTCATTCATGTATTGTGGTTTTATAGGGAGTGCATGCAGGGCCAAACGTAGAGGTGTGTGTAGCTCTCTCACAGTAACACATTCCACATGCATCTAAATAAAAAATTTGACATGAACTGAAAATTAAGTAGAGATTATACAAAGATAATATTGAGACAAGTAAGGCTACAATTCAAGCAAAATAAATTTTAAACAAACTTCTAATCTGTTCATGTGGGTATTTAAATAAAGTATTCAAACAACTTATGGGTAATTAAAATTACATGACCAAAAGCCTTCAAAAAATAGCTATTTACCCTAACATGACTACCTTGTCTGTACTCTTCTCTATATAAAAGTACAATCAATGTTTAAGTACAGGTTGTTAATTCTTAGGAAAATAATGGCAAATTAACATTACTAAATAAATTATAAATAATAAGTAATATTGCATTACTACATAAATGTTAAGATACATGTCATTATTACGTAAGTAATATAGTTATATATTGTTATCCATTAATAATAAAATTACACTCATTTCCAGGTATGATGGAACAGTTTGTAGCAAACTAAAACTCCTACCAGGAATAGTTATAGAAGTCAGGTAAATGTAAAATCAATCTATTTAAACATATGAGAGTTATAGAAGTAAATATTTGAGGACCTAACGTTCCAGAGAAGGGAAAGGACTGGAAACACACATCCACTTTTTCCCTAGGAGATTTGTAAGTATTGTGTATAGACAAGAGATTGAGAATCCAGGCTTGATTTGAGCATGTGGAGAGGGTGACTAGCAAAGTTTCTGGTAAAAGCTGAACTGACAAAAATGAATGTATGCTATAGTCTGTAGGCAAACCTCTAAATAAAAAAAGTAAACAAATGAATAAATTGTAAGGTCGGTGGGCCTTGGGGGCCCGGGCAAATAGGATGTGGCAAAGGGGACTTTCTAAGTGGCTGTAACCTGTCTGGGAACTTTCAAAGGCGGGACTTCTGTTGGCAACCTGATCCGCCTCTCCCCGACCCCAGAGCCCTATTTAACACCCTCACTCCCTTCCTCGCGCGCATTCTTCGGATTGAAGGATGTCGCCCGGGAGTCTCCCCCCACCTCCAATAAAGGCTCGCATTTGATTAGCCACTCAATCTCCCGTGTCGCTTCCTTAAATTGATTCCTTACATAAATAACAACAGAGATAAATTCTGGAATAAGAAAAAGTTTATTAATCTAAAAGAAGGCAAGAAATCAGGAGAAAACGTAAAATGAGAGATCAAATAGGAAAAAGCCCAGTAAATTATATTAAAGCCATTATATCGGTAATTCTATTTTTATGAATGAGTCAAATACGGTACAAATAATATACAAAGACAGACTGGCTAACGAAACCCACCACCTATGGCTCACAAGAAGCATGTCTTAAATATAGGGACCCCAAAAGTTTGAAAATGAAAGGATAAAAAAAGATAAAACATCCAAACACTAACCAAAGGAAAATTAATGTAGCTATATAAATAGCAATGTACAATTTAAAGCAAGAGGCAATACTAGAGACAAAGAGGGACACTTCTTAATGATAAAAAGATAAATCACCAAGATGCTCTAAGACAGCAGTGTCCAAACTTTTGGCTTCCCTGGGCCATATTGGAAGAAGAATTGTTGTGAGCCACACATAAAAAACACTAATAGCCAATGAGCTAAAGAAAAAAAAATTCGCAAAAAAAATCTCATAATGTTTTAAGGATTTGTGTTGGACCTTATTTAAAGCCGTCCCTGGGCCACAGGTGGGACATGTCTGCCCTAGCAATTATAAATATATAAGCATGCAATTATCAACTTCATATTATATCAAGAAAATAACAAAACTAAAATGGGAAACAGGCAATTCTACTATTATGGAAGATTTAACACATCTCCCTCAATAGCTCAAGAAAAAGATGTGGGGGAAGCCGGGATGGCTCAGTGGGTTGAGCGCTCACTTTGCATCGCCGGGGACCAGGGATCGAATCCCGGCCCCGACCTGTGAGGAACCATATGCTGAGCTGGGAGCTCCCCCAGTTCAGTTCTCTCTCTGTCTCTGTGTCTCTCTCTCTGTCAAAAATAAAAATAAATAAAAAAAAAAAAAAGAAAAAGATGTGATAAAAATCTGTAAGAAAGACAACTCACACAATGGGAAAAAATATCTGCAAATCATGTATCTGATAAAAGACTTCTACAAAAAATATAGAGAGCTCTTAACCCAATACTAAAGAGAAAAATAGCCCAATTAAAAATGGGCACAGGACCTGAATAGGCATTACTCAGAGAAGATACAAAAATGGCCAGTAAGCATATGAAAAGATGCTCTGCATCATTAGTGAATATGGTGAAATCAGAACACCCATACATTGCATGTGGGAATGAGAAATAGTGAGCTGCTTTGTAAAATAGTCTGACAGTTCTTCAAAACATTTAACATAGACTTATCATATGACCAAGCAAATCCACACCGGCATACTCATATACATCTGAGAGAACTGAAAATACATGTCCACACAAAAACTTACACATGAACACTTAATGCAGCATTAATAGTAGCCAAAAAGTATAATGGAAACAATACAAATATCCATCAACTGATGAATGATTAACAAAATGGGATATACAGATGGTCCCCAACTTATGATGGTTTCACTTATGACTTTTGAACTTTATAATGCTGCAAAAGCAGTATGCATTCAGTAGAAACGTACTTCAAATTCTGAATTTTTATCTTTTCCCAAGCTAGAGATATGTGGTATGATATTCTCTCCTGATGCTGGGCATTGGCAGCGAGCCATACCTCCCAGTCAGGCACATGATCCTGAGGGTGAACAACTGGTACTCCACAGTATACTGTGTTGCCAGTGTTTTGTGGATACTGTGTTCTGAGCACACGTAAGGTAAGCTGAGCTAAGCTATATTGGATAGGTTAGGTGTATTAAATGTATTTTCAACTTACAATATTTCCAAGTTAGGATGGATTTATTGGGATGCAATGCTTTCATAAGTCAAGGAGCACCTGTAATCCAACCAATGGATTATTACTCAGGCATAAAAAGCAACGAAGCACTGATACATGGTACATGGATGAACCTTGAAAATATGCTGAATGAAAGAAGCCAGTCACAAAAAAATCACATATTATATGATTCCATTCATATATGTTCAGAATAGGCAAATCTATAAGAACAGAAAGTAGATTAATGCCTAAAGCTGGGGAAAGAGAGGTTTGGGGCAGGGAGAATGGGGAGTGACTGCTAAAGGGCATGGCTATTTCTATTAGGGGTAATGAAAATGTTCTAAAGTTAGTGAATATGGTTGCACAACCTTGTGAAAATTCATTAAGTTGTTTGCTTTTGTTTTTGGGTCTTCAATCTTGATAAAAGGTTTACTTTTAAAACAAAAATGCAAATACATACCAACAGGTGGACCTGCTGGCACAACACATTTCTTTTCCACTCGTGAAGCAGGAGGTGCGTTCTGGTTCCTAGCAAGATTTTCTTCTATTAATTCCTGTACCCGGGTTTCATTAATCTTTGGGAAAGGAAAAATATGAACTCGCAAGTGGGATCCTTCTGTTGGACGTGGAACTTTCTGAAATGCCATATGAGGGTTTGGATTCTCCTGCAACATCAAACATAGGCAAAATTATTCAAAAGTTAAGAAAAGATTGTCAGAAAGGGAGTGGGAGCTCAGAGGGACACAAAGTAAAGTCAGATAGATGAGTGACTGTACATAAATTCTGATATATGCCATAAAATACAGAGTATCAGAGTCTTACTTCTTACATGATTTTTTAGCAGCATCTGATATAGCTGATCACTCTTCTTTCCCTTCAATGAACACTTGATTTTTAGGTCTTTTTCTTTTTTATCTAGAGCTGTGCATGCTTATTTTTATTTATTTACATATTTATTTAGGTATTTATTATTGTTATTTAGGTTTACGTTGGTTAGTAAAAATTACATAGGTTCCAGGTGTATACCTCTATAATACTTCGTCTATGTATTATAATAGATGTTCACCACCCAGAGTCAGCCTTCTTTCCATCACCATGCATTTAGCTTCCCCTTCTCCACACCCATCCCCGCTTACTCTCAGGTAACCACAAAACTATTGATTATGTCCATGAGATTTGGTTTCTTTGTTGCTTTCAGTTTTATATTCCACATATGAGTGAAGTCGTGTGGTTCTTAGCTTTTTCTGTCTGGCTTATTTCACTTGCATGATGATCTCAAGCTTCATCCATGTTGTTGCAAATAGCAGTATTTTATCTTTTCTTACAGCTGAGTAATGTTCTATTGTATATATACCACAACTTTTTTATCTAGTCATCTATCAAGGGGCACTTTGGTTGTTCTCACGACTTGGCCACTGTGAACAGCACAGCAATGAACATTGGGATACATGTATTTTTATCAACTAAGGTTTTCAAATTCTTTGGGTAGATACCCAGAAGGGGCATTGCTGGGTCATAGGGTAGCTCCATTTCCAATTTTCTGAGGAATGTCCACACTGCCTTCCAAAGCAGTTGTACCAATTTGGATTCCCACCAGCAGTGTATGAGGGTTCCTTTTTCTCCAGAGCCTCTCCAGCACTTGTTCCTTGTTTTGTTGATTATAGCCATTCTAGAAGGTGTGAAGTGCTTTTCATTGTGGTTTGAATTTGAATTTCCCTAATAGCTAGTGAAGTTGAGCATTTTTTCATATGTCTGTTGGCCAATTGTATGTTTTCGTGGGTGAAGTGTCTGTTTAGGTGTTCTGCCCATTTTTACATTGGATTGCTTGTTTCTTTGTTGGTAAGTTGTAAGAGTTCTTGCTATTATATATATTTATTTTTCATCTCCCTAATCTCTCAACTATGTAAATACCCCTGGGTCCAGATCTTGGGATCTTTTCTATGTATATTTACTTCCTTGGTGGTAACTTTCAGTCTCATATGTTTAAACCATAAAAACATAGTAATTCACAAAATTTTATCTCCAACTGAGCTTTCTACTAAACTCCATACCATTATTCAAGAGACACTCAATTAACTGGCACCCATGGGGATTAGCAGATGCTGCATAAATGCTAGTCGACTCTCCATTAACTAGTACCCATGCTGGATAAATGTAGTTTTATTTCTTCGATTTTTTCCCTGGTTGTTTAAGACTGGTCGGTTGCTTGAGTTCTGGTTAAAGGAGAGTTTATTGTACTTTCATTTAGATTTAAAATTATCTCTTAAATATGTGTTCAAAAGGGAGCACTTAATCTTCACTTCCCTGAAATCTGCTTCCAACAGTTGTCCTCAGTTTGGTAAAAGGCATGTTTGTTTTTCCAATCACTCAAGTGAAAAGCTCACAGTCATCTTTAATGCCTTTCTCTAACACTCAAGTATCCATTCCTCTGAAACCTTCTGGTCTTAGTCTTTAAAATACAAGGACTTTCTGGAAAGTATCCAGTCATGTAATATGAAAAATAGAGGCATTTAGGGCTCGATTTTTTTTCTGGACAGCTCTTATGTTTACAATCCAACAACTTTTCAACAACTTCGGTCAAGTCAAAAGCTCTCATTTACTATAGAACAACTGTCTCATAACTGGTCTCCCTGCTCCTACCCTTGTTCCCTCTCTCCTCTATTACTTTTCTTTTTTTTTTAAGATTTATTTTATTGTGTGTGTGTGTATGAGAGAGACAGAGAGAGAGAGAGAGAGACAGAGAGACAGAGAGAGAAAGGGGGGAGGGTCCAGAGCAGTCTCCATAGTTGGACATCACTAGTTGTGACATGTTTTCATTCTACACAGGTGGATGTGGGGCTGGGCGGGGTGGGAACCCAACTGGGGGCCTCATGCATGGGAGGTGGGAACCGTCACCGTTAAGCCACCCTGCGGGTTACTAATTGTGCTGTAGTCCAGCATAAGGGCTTACATAAGCAGGGCCAGGAATTGAACTCTGGGGCCTGTGACTACAAGGCAAGAGCTCAATCACTAAATAATCCTGGCATCCCTCCCTCCTCTATTTTTAACACTGCTGACGGAGTGAACTAGTTAAAAAGTATATTAAATTATCTCCTAACAATAGCAGACTGGCACCCTTGGGGATTGGTAGATGACAGATAAATGTAGTTTCTGGTTGCTTGAGAGTTACTATTGAAAATAGGCCTAATACTATATATACCTTGATATTAATATTAATACTATATATTGCCTTGATATTATTGAAATATAGTAATTAAAAGCAAATTAAGACAAATACAAATTTAACATGATGTAAGTTTTATTGAAAACATTTTTTGTGAATACAGCGTGTGATTTTAGTTAAATGGCAGTCAATAAACATTTCAAATTAATGAACTTCACTAAAATCCAACCAGAGAATCCCTAAGCCTCAACTGAGAGACCTACTCATTGCAAGAAAATACCTAAATGTCAGAGAAAGGGCGGTGAGAAAGAGAGAGGGAAAGGAAGCAGTGCAAAGACATGTCACGGAGCGTGATCAGGAGGCCTACCCAGTGACAGACCCAGACTTCAGCAGAGAAGAGACTGAGGTGGTAACCTGGAAGCAAGGGCGAGGTGCAGAACCACTCTGGGAGGGATGGTGGCCAAGAAAAGACAAAAGTGGACATGCATGTGACTGGAACGTGGGGTGGAAGGCAGGAGCATGGTATGCAACTGGCTGTAGTCTGACACCACAGCCGGAGCGCAAGGAGAGTGGCCATAGCATGGTGCAAGAAGCAAGAATATTGCACTGATGGCAGCTAGCAGCTGGCAGCCAGAGAGCAGTGCAGGTGGTCAAAATTTGGGGCTGGCTGTCAGAGCATGGAGCGGGAGGCTGGATGAGGGGCTGGCAGAGTGTAAGGCTAGTGACCTGAGTAAGACGTGAATATCGGTGTTCTGGCAACTGCAGTGCGGGTAGCAGTAGTGTGCTATCAGCTGAAGCAAGGAATAGCCCTCAATGAGACAGGGACCCAAATGGAGCACTGTTAAGCTTCAGACACAGAACCTGGCTGCTTCCCAGTGCTCTATCCCAAAGTTCGCGCCCCAGCTCCCTCCAGTGCCTGCATTCAGTCAGCTGCAGCCGGGAAACCGCCTTTACCCTGTAATGCAAACAGACCTGTGTCTTTTTCAATAAACCCCACCCCACCCATACTGCTGAAGCCAGCAGAGGGATCCAGGAAAACTGTGAAGCACAGGTGTGGCAGCTTCTGACTGCAGTGGGAGCTGAGAGGCATAGAATACCATTGTCCAACATATTCTGCTAAAGAGGAGGCACACAGAGACCAAGGACACTAAGATAAAGATGAGAAGTCCACCTTCTAGGAAGTCTCCCACAGTGAGAAAACCAAATAACCAAAATAAAATATTATAAGATGCTGCAGTAACACCAGCTGGGAAGTGAAAGAAAGAACTCTTCACATATACCAGGGGAAAAATCCTTATACTCAGGAAGAGAAACATTCCAATAGCAATGCGTACCCAAGTGAACAAAGGTGCTCAGAAAGAAAATGAAAAATCTCTAGAAAAGGAACTTGAAGATATGGAAATATATGAGCTAAATGACACAGAATTCAAGATTGCAATTCTGGAAACACATATTAAAGAAACTTGGAGGAGTACACAGGGGCAGATAAGGGATCTCAGAAAGGAAATCTATAAACAAAGACACTGAAATTACAAAAAAAGAAACAAATAGAAATTCTGGAGATAAACAACACAACATAAGAAATGAAAATTGAAATAGCTAGCATAGGAAGCAGAGCCTAACAGATGGAGGAAAGAATTAGTTAAATTGAAGACAGAAACTTGGAAATGTCACAGAAGAAGAGAGAAACCTGAGAGTTAAAAGAAATGAAAGACCTCTAAAAGAACTACCAGACTCCATAAGAATAATAGGTATTCCAGAGGGAGGAGAGGACAGGATGGGAATGAATAATTTGCTTAGACTAATAGTAGGTGAGAATTTCTTACCTTTATGAAAAAAAGTGAAACCTTAAATCCAAGAAGGAAGAAGAACCCCTAGCTACTTAATCCTTTTACTGCCAGCGGGCTGATATATTGGCCCTCGCTGGTTGTGGGAAAACTGCCATGGGCCGATATATCGGCTGACTTTTTTTACTTGGTTATATGCAGCAAAAGTAAGGGCTTTTGACTCAGTTAAAGTCAACCCTCATAATTCTTCAATGATTCTAAGTCCCAAATATATCTTGACCACTGGGAAAAAAACTAGTTGTATTAAATAAAATTAAGAACTAGAAATAATTCAAAATCTGGAATATTGCAAAATTCCTGAAAATGGTCTTGGCAGTCTTTGCACACCCCAACGGAAATGGGCTGGCAGTAAAAGGGTTAAATCCTAGCAGACTTTCTGCATGGCATATTATACTGAAGATGTTAAAGGTCAAAAACAAATAAGGAATACTCAAGGAGGCCAGGAAAAAGAACACCATAAACTATAACAGAAAGCCCATCAGACTACCATCAGATTTCTCAACAAAAACTCTACAAGCCAGGAGAGAGTGGAATCAAGTATTTAAAATACTGAAGGAGAGAAATTACTAGCCAAGAATCATCTACCCAGCAAAGTTCTCTTTTAGCTATGAAGGAGGAATAAAGACCTTTTCAGACATACAGAAGCTGAGGAAATTCTCTAGTACAAGGCAGGCATTTCAAGAAATACTGAAGGAGGTTATTGGAACTGAATAAAAAGTAAAAAATAGGAATAAGGGACAACAAAAACATAAAAGGGGAGAAAGTAAAGGTTTAAGCTTCTAAAGGGGAATGGAGATAAGAAGCACCCTTAAGGAACAACTGCATACGGTATATGGAACTTTCTTTTATATAAACTTCATGGTAACCACTGAAAAAACATTTATAATTGAGACACACAAACAAACAGACAAACAAACAAACAAACAAGAGAGAGAAAGAACACAGAGGAAAAAAATCATAAATACCATAAAACTAAAATAAGTGACAGAAAGAAAAAAGCAAAGAAGTAATTGAAAAAAAGACCTCCGTGAACAGTGCTGTGATGAACATTGGGAAAGTGAGCTAATTCTGGGTGGTGAGCACATAATTTGATGTATAGACAATGTAATGTAGAATTGTACACCTGAAAACAATGTAATTGATAACAATTAATGTCACCCCAATAAATTTAACAACAACAACAACAACAAAAGACCTACCAGAAAACAAAACATAAACTGGCTATTGGAAATCCTCATATATCAATCATCACCCTAATATAAATGGGCTGAACTCACCAATAAAAAGACACAGAGTAGCAACTGGGATTAAAAACCAAAATTCAATCTTATGTTGTCTCCAAGAGACACACCTCAGCCAAAAAGAAAAATAGATTCAATGTGAAAGGGTAGAAAACAATACTCCAAACAAATGGCATCCAGAGAAAGGCAGGTGTAGCTATACTTGTATCTGATGAAACAGACTTCAGGATCAAAAAGGTAGTAAGAAATAAAGGTAGACATTTTTATAATGATAAAGGGGACAATAAACAAGAAGACATGATACTTATTAATATATGTTCCCATAATCAGGAAGCACAAAAATTCACAAAAGCAACTACTAACAGATCTAAAAGAAGAAACTGACAAAAACACAATTATAGTAGAGGACCTAAACACCCTCTTGACAGCCATGGCCAGATCATCCCAAGAGAAAATAAATAAGGAAATATTAGCTTTAAATGATACATTACAGCAATTGTACATAATTGATATTTACAGGACACTTCATCCTACAACACATGGCTATACATTCTTTTCTGGTGTACATGGAACATTCTCAAGGACAGAACAAATGCTAGAACATAAAGCAAGCCTCAGCAAATTTAAGAACACTGATACCACACCAAGTGTATTCTGTGACCACAAAGCTTTGAAATTGGAGATCAAGTACAAAAGGAAAGCAGGAAAAACCACGTATACATGGAGATTAAACAACATGTTATTAAAAAATGACTGAATCAAATAAAAAATAAAAGAAGAGATTAAAAAATACATAGAAATTAGTGACAATGAAAAAACAGCATACCAAAATTACTGGGATGCAACAAAAGCAGTAATCAGAGGGAAATTTATATTATTACAGTCCTATTTCAAGAAACAAGAATAATCACAAGTAAGCAACTTAATATTACATCTTGAAGAACTAGAAAAAGAAGAACAAAATACACCCAAAGTCAGCAGAAAAAAGGAAATAATAAAAGTTAGAGCAGAACTAAATGAAAAAACAATAGAAAAAATTAATGCAACAAAGAACTGGTTCTTTGAAAAAATTAACAAAATTGACAAACCCCTGGCTAGGCTCATCAAGGGAAAAGAGAAAACACACTAACAATCCAAATAAGAAATGAAAGAGGGGAAATTATAACTGATATCACAGAAATACAGAGGATCATACAAGAATACTATGAAGGACTACATGCCACCAAATTTTGCAATCTAGAAGAAATAGACAAGTTTCAAGAAACATATATTCTACCTAAACTGAATCAAGAAAAACTGCATAATTTAAACAGACCAATCAATAGTAAGAACATTGAAACAATCAACCAAAACCTCCCCAAAAGCAAGAATCCAGGACCAGATTGTCTCAGTAATGAATTTTACCAGGCATTCAAACAGGAACTAACACCTAACCAACTCAAACTTTTCCAAAAAATGGAAAATGTAATACCTCCCATCTCATTTTAAAAGGCCAACATTACACTAACACCAAAACCTGGTAAGGACAACACAATAAATGAAAACTATAGATGAATATCTCTGATGAACACTGATGCAAAAATCCTGAACAAAATACTAGCAAACAGACTACAACAAGGCATTAAAAAGATTATACATCATGATCAAGAGGGATTCATCCCAGGGGCACAAGGATAGTTCAACGTACTCAAAGCAATCAATGTGATATACCACATAAACAAAATAAAAAATAAAAACCATGTGATTCTATCAATTGATGTAGAAAATCATTTGACAAGATAAACAGCCATTTATGATCAAAACACTTAATAAAATGGGCATAGAAGGAAAGTAACTCAACATAATAAAGGCCATATATGGCAAACTCTTGGCAGGAATGTCCACTGTCACTGCTGCTATTCAACAAAGATCTGGAAGTTCTAGCCAGAGCCATCGGGCAGAAGAAAGAAATAAATGGCATCCAAATTGGGGGTGAAGAAGTTAAATGTCACTTTTTGCAGATGACATGATCCTTTACATAGAAAATCGTAAAGACTCCACCAGAAAACTACTGTATTAGAAATAAATAAATGTAGTCAAGTTATAGGATACAAAATCAATGTACAAAAACACACAGCATTTTTATATACAAACAATGAAACTTCAGAAAAAGAAATGAGAAAAACCATACCTTTTGTGATCAGTAGAGAAAGAATAAAATACCTAAGAATAAACTTAACACAAAACATGAAGGACTTATATCTGGAAAACTATAAGACACTATTAAAAGAAATTGAAGAAGACACAAAGAAATGGAATGCGGGATGCTGGGATAGCGCAACAGGATCAGCACTTGCCTTGCAATGCAAGGTCCAAGGATTGAATCCCTGCCCCAGCCTGTGCAAAACCCACATGGTGAACTTTGGTGCCATCTCCCACATGGCCTCAGTTCTGTTCCCACCCTGCATGTCCCCACATACCCCCATCCACCTGTGTGGAATGAAACTATGTTAAAACTAATGATATACAAAACTAATGATATACAACTATTGAGATTGCTCTGGGCCCTCCTACTTCTCTCTGTCTCTTTCACCTTCTCTCAAAACAATAAAATAAATCTTAAAAAAAAATATGGAAAGATATTCTGTATTCATGGATTGGAGAATCAACATAGTAAAAATGGCCATATTACCCATAAAAATATACAGGTCTAATGCAATTACCATTAAAATCCCACATTGTTTTGAGAAATAGATTTTAAAAAATCATCCGATTCATATAGAACTACAAAAGACCCCAAGTTGTCAAAGCAATCTTACAAAAAAAGAATAAGGCTGGAGGCATCATGCTCCTCAACTTCAGTCTATACTACAAAGTGTCAATAATAAAAGCAACTTGGTTGTAGCAGAAAAACAGACATACAGACCAATGGAACAGAATAAAAAAACTAGAAATTAACCCACAAATATATGGACAGATAATTTTGACAAAGGAGCAATGTACAACAGAGAATGAAAGCCTCTTCAGTAAATGGTGATTAAAAAGAATTAGAAAATCACATGGAAAAACAATGAATCTAGACCGCAAACTGTCACTATATACCAAAATTAACTCAAAACGGATCAAAGACCTCCACATAAGACCCAAAACAATAAATTGCATAGAAGAAAACACTGGTACTAAACTTATAGAACTTGGGTTCAGAGAGCACTTTATGAACTTGACCTCAAAGGCAAGAAAAGTACAAGAAAAATAAATGAATGGGACTATATCAAACTAAAAAGTTTCTGTACAGGCAAGAAAACATTCAACAAAGTAAAGAGGCAACCAATCAAATGGGAGAAAATATTTGCAAGCAATGCTTCTGGATAAGGGGCTAATACCTAAAATATATAAAGAATTCATACAACTCGACAACAACAACAAAACCCCCAAATGATCCAATTGAAAAATGCGCAGAAGAGATGAACAGACACTTCTATGAAGACATACAAACAGCCAAGAGACATACGGAAAAAATGCTCAACTTCACTAGCTTTTAAGGAAATGCAAATTAAAACAACAATGAGATACCACCTCACACCCACTAGAAAGACTATCAACAAGACAAGGAATAGCAGTGCTGAGAGGCTGTGGAGAAAAAGCAACCCTCATACACTGCTGGTGGGAATGTAATGGTACAACCACTATGGAAGACAGTATGGAGGTTCCTCAAAAAATTAAGAATAGAATTACCATACATCTCAGTAATCCCTCTTTTAGGTACGTATCTACCCAAGAAACCTGAAAACTTTAGTTTGCAAAGATATATGTACTCCAATGTTCATCGCAGCACTGTTCATGGTGGCCAAATTGTGGAAACAACCAAAGTGCCTTTTGATAGATGACTGGATAAAGAAGTTATGGTACAACACAATGGACTACTACTCAGCAATAAGAAAAGATGAAATACAGCTATTTGTGACAACATGGATGGATCCTTGAGGTCATCATATTAAGCAAGATAAGTCAGACTGAAAAAATCAAGAACCATATGACTTCACTTATACGTGGAACATAAAACTGAAAGTAACAAATAAACAAAAACTCATGGGCACAGTCAATAGTTTAGTATTTACCTGAGGGTAAGGGGGAAGTGGAGGGGGGAACAGAGAGGGGGCAGCAAATACATGGTGGTGGAAAGAGGACTGACTCTGGGTGGTAAGCACTTAGATAATGGACAATGTAACATAGAATTGTATACTTGGAACCTACCGGTATGCAATTTTTACCGAGAAATGTCATCCCAATAATTTAACAATTAATTAAAAAATAGAAAAATACACACATACAGACTTAAAAGTGTTACAGCAGGGGTAGAAAGTTTACTGGGTAGACACTGAATCAGGATAATCAGAATCTGATGATGTAGCTAGGGCAGGATTAGAAGAGGATGTAAATGATTTTGGATCTACATCAGCAGATAATGCTGTACTAGCAAACTCGTGTGCAGCTTTCTTGAAAAACGAACGAATATCAGCTTGCTTTGAGGCCCTATGACTCATCCAAAGTCAGGTTTTGCATGATGTGCAGCTACAAAACATGTTAAGAAATGAAAAAGGGTTGCTGTTCTGCAAAAGCTACTAGTTTCAAATGCTGCAGTAGCCCTCTGCCAAGATGTTTTCCACCTCACACCCATTGTCATCACTCTCTTCCTCCTCTGCAACATTCATTTTTCCATGCATCACAACAGCTTCCATAATGTCTTCTGCATTAAGTGTACGAATTACTGGATTAGCTTCATCCACAGCAAGCCAGTTGTCAAGTTCATCTTGAGACAAATTCATTTTGTCATTAACAGAGTCAACTAAGTCACAAATTTCAACATAAACGCTGCTAGTGGCAGCTGAGCTACTGACTGGAAACCCCTGAAAATTGATGAAGGAGAGAAGGATTCCACAGACCTCACAGCTGGCCACAACTTTCTCCAACATTTCCATAATGTTTCACCTCTCACAGAATCCCAAGCACAACTGACAGTGTAGACAGCATCTTTGAGATTGCATTTTTTCTGAAAGTCCAGAACTGTCCCATCAACATTAAGTCATTTTTTGCAATGAAGTCAGGCCTGTGAAACATTTTTGTATTACTCCCTGACACATAAACTGGATCAGATTTGTAACGTTAGCTGAAAGATAACCTAGGAAAATGTTGCCATTAATGAGCTCTTCTGCAGGAGCATGTATGTGTGCGATAGTTATCTAGGAGCAATGGACTTTACTAGTTTCTGGTATTCCTTTCTTTTGTAAATTTTCTTTAACAGTGGGGGGATAAATAAATAATGAAACCACTTGGTAAAACTTGCTTCTTTCATCCAACTGTTACTGTGTGCCTGATAACCTACAGGAAGGTTAGTTATTCCTTTAAGACACCTTGGGGTTAGCAAATTTGCCAACCACACACAACTTTACCTTATGATTTCCTGATGTATTTGCACAAATGAGCAGTTATACACTCTTTATTTAGCTTGAACCTGTGAACTACCTTCTCATTATCACCAACCAAAGTAGAATTAGGTAGACATTTCCACATTAATTCAGTCTCATCTGCATTATACATTTGCTCTGGGGTCATGCCATTTTCTGCAAACAGTTCTCTAAATACATAATGAAATAAAGGTGCAGCCCCAGAATCAGCTGATCTTTGTTCACCTGACAAGTCCAGTATACAATGCCATGATGAATCTTGAATCAGTAAGCCAGTCATTTGAAAATGAACACTGACCTTCAATGTTCATTTTTTGATACAATTCTGTTGCTTTTTCCTGCAACATAGGCTCAGAAATACAACTACCCTCAGACCTTTCAGAGAAAACCACTTATATATGGCCTGGTCAAGCACTTCCATTTTTAGTGCATGAAGACTATGACACTTCTCCATGCTCTTGTCACTCTCTGTCTTAACATAAAACTCCTTTATCGGCTGAGACTGAGCCTTAATGTCATAGACCGTTGATGAATCAACATAAATTCCTCCATGAGCAGTGCGTGACTCACACCTTTCTCAAGCCTCTTGCACATTTCTATTTTCTGCATAAGGGTAAGCACTATGCATGTACGCTCACTTGGGATCTGTTTGGCATACTTGGGGTTGGAAGAGAACACAAAATTTGAATAACAATAGATCCCAATCTACCAGTATGTTCATACACAGTGATTTGGTGGGAGGGGAGACAAACATGTGGTATACCCAAAGCGTAGACTTACTCAAGGTGTGGTGTGCCAAGTTTAAACTTACATTTCCACTAGAAAATGATTTTATTTTAAATTTTATTTGAAATATTATTAAAAAACAATTTTTTTGTCGGTTGCTTGAGAGTGCTCGTTGCTTGAGTTCTGGTTAATGGAGAGTCTACTGTACTCTGTTTATTCAAATAGCTCTTTATCTCACTCAGAGTAAAATCCAAAGTTTTTAGACTAATTTACAAGGCTCCACATGATCTGGCTTTTCTATATGACCATGTCCTACTACTATTTCTTCATTCATTATCCAGACATACAGACCTTTTTGTTCCTGCTTCAAGGCCTTTGCATTTAACTGTTTCCTCTGTAATACGCACCAATTTACAGCATCCTCTCTCCGTTCCTGAATTTCTTTTTCAAATGTCACCTTTCTTAGACACCCTATCTAAAATTATACGCCCCCCCCCAACACACTCCCTATCCCCTTATTATATTTTCTTCAGTAGCACTTATCATATTACTATAAATTTTACTTGCTTATTGTCGATCCTTTCAACAAAATGAAGTTTCATGAGGGCAGACATTTCAGCTAATTAAAAAGATATTTTGAAAGAGAACAGACTCTGAGTGGTGAGCACATAATGCAATACATAGATAATATATATTATAGAATTGTATACTTGGCACCTATTTAAATTTAACCAACCAATGTCACCCCAATAAAATAACAATTAATAAAAAATTTTTGTCCTCTGTATCTACACTCTGCCTGGCACATAGCAGGCACCCTACTTGCTACTGTATCGTAATGAATGGGACACAATGCTGAACACATAATAGGATTGCAATAGTTGAATTAAATGTGTCAGCTAATATTTTCTTTGGGACTGGCATAGACTTTTACACAGTCACTCCGTTAAGTAGGATTATTTCAAATAGTACAGGTAGGATGAAATCCATCCTCTTTATAAAGTTCTCTAGGGAAGGCTGTTTTACAACCATTCTTAGACCAATTTTAGCATTTATTAACTTCTGCAATCAGAAAATCCCCCCCCCCCCCCCCCTGTGAACCTATATTATTCATGTTGTAGATTAAGCTCTACACTACCCTAATACGCTCTCTGGACTTTTAAAATGGCCGGCCATCATCATTTATTAAAGCTGTTCCCCTTAATTCTTTTTATTTGACCCAGATCCACATAAAAGAAAGGCTGGGCCATGGCAGATGATATAGTTAGCACATCTCAGCAATACAATGAAAATAATAGTCCTTTAAAGTGTCAAAAAGCCTGGGTTCTAGTTTTTGCTCTCATGTAATGCTGGTTAAATAACTTTGCGTAAGGAATAAAATCGTGCTTCTCTTACAACATTCCCGAGTAGGTAAAATCAGATATAAAACTTGTTCTTGCCAAAGCAGCCCTCATACACACTTTGCATTTACCCCCTTATATTATTGGCAAAGGCAAGGAAGAATAAACAAGTTAATTCCTATACCAATTCTTCATAACTATCTTCTAAACTATGTTAAAAAAAGAACTGTTCTAAAATTATAACTGGAATAATACCAGCATCACTGATCTGTGTTTCTTTTTTTTTTTTAAAGACTTATTTTTATTGTTTTGACAGAGAGATACAGAGACAGAGACAGAGAGAAGGGGGGAGGGCCCAGAACAGTCTCCATTTTTGCACATCATTTGTTTTTCCACATAGTTTCATTCCACAGGTGGGAGTGGGGCTGCATAGAGCAGGAACTGGGCCGGGGTCTTCACCCCAGTGAGAACTGAACTGGGGGCACTCCCCAATTCAGCATATGGGTCCACATGGGCCGGGGCCGGGATTCGATCCTCAGTCCCCAGGGCTACAAAGTGAGCGCTTAACCCACTGAGCCATCCCGGTTTCCCTGATCTGTGTTTCTGAGCCTACCCTTTTCAAAAGGTAGTATGTTCTTCTCTGTTCTTTAGCTGTAAGTTTACAATATCTTATTTTGTCAAAAGTTATAAAAACCAATTTTCTAAAAGTCATTGGGCAGTTATTTTTTGGGGTGGGGAGGTAATTCATGTGGATTCTGAGATATAGCAGAATAATTTAAAGTATATTCTTTACTACTTCTGTTTCTATTTACACTTAATTTCTTTACAATAAAAAAAAAATTTTAAATATATTTTCCATGATGTAAATAATAGTATAATTTTGAAACATGAAAAAATAAAAGTAGAAAGGAAATCTTCTTAGTGATGCCAGTATCTTTTCTAGCTATATTTTACCTATCATTCTTACTATATATTCTTCTATCTTGTTCTAAGAATGACCTAAGGTAGTTTAGAAAAATAAGAATAGACCTATTGTTCTAGTCAAAATCCTAAAATGTGACAAGTTCATCTTAAACTTTATAAGAAAGAAAAAATATCCCAAAATAATCAAGGCAATTCTGAGGTAAGGGTAAGTGGGGAAGTCAAACTTTCCAGATATCAAAGCTTATTTATACAAACAATTACTAATACAGTAAAGTAATTGGTGTTGGTGAAGGGTTAAAAGAGCTACTGGAACAGAGAGCCCAGAACTAGGACTATGTGTGGAAACATAATAGAGACAGAGGTGGCACTACAACTCAGAGGTAAAGGTTGGACAATTCAATAAGAGAGAGCATTTTTAAGTCATGGTCTCTGATGTCAGACCACCTGGATCAAACCCCAGTTTAGCC
Source organism: Craseonycteris thonglongyai (assembly GCA_004027555.1). Classification (NCBI taxonomy): domain Eukaryota; kingdom Metazoa; phylum Chordata; class Mammalia; order Chiroptera; family Craseonycteridae; genus Craseonycteris; species Craseonycteris thonglongyai. The sequence continues at coordinate 45,063 of PVKE010002345.1, read as the reverse complement.
ACTTACTAGTAGTGTAACCTGGTGTATTGTCAATTCACTTATCACTTATATTTTAGTTTCCTCATTTGTAATGAAGATAATAACATAGTACCTACCTCATAAGGTTCTTGTGAGAACAGAATGAGTTGTTATAGGAAAGCTTTTAGAACACAAAAACATACTTACACAGAATAATTATAAACGTTGTTTTCAGGGGAAGCCGGATGGTTCAGTGGGTTAGGCGCTCACTTTGCAGCCTTGGGGACCGAGGATCGAATCCTGGCCCCAGCCCGTGTGGACCCATATGCTGAACTGGGGAGTGCCCCCAGTTCGGTTCTCACTGGGATGAGACCCCGGCCCAGTTCCTGCCCTGTGCAGCCCGGCGCCCACCTGTGGAATGAAACTATGTGGAAAAACCGATGATATGCAACTGTGGAGACTGTTCTGGGCCCACCCCCCTCTCTCTGTCTCTGTATCTCTCTCTGTCAAAAACAATAAATAAATCGTAAAAAAAAAAAATAAGTTGTTTTTAAAAAGTCTAGGGTACATTCATTTGAAAAATATTTATTCACTGCATATTCTATGGCATGACACCAAGCCTCTAAAACTAAAACTATCTCTTTCTTCCAACATTCCCATATCACCAACTACTTAATAATTAAAGAACAGATATTGCTGGAGATGCTGGGATAGCTCAACAGGTTTAGCACTTGTCTTGCAACCATAAGATACGGGGATCAATTCCCAGTCCCGGCCTGTGCAAAACCCATATGCTTAACTGTGGTGCAACTGGTAACTGCTGAGATGTTGGCAAAGGTCCTCACCTCCCATGCGGGAGGCCCCCAGTTTAGTTCCTGCCCTGCGCAGCCCCACACCCACCTGTGTGGAATGAAACTATGTCACAACTAATGAAGTACAACTATGGAGAATGCTCTGGACCCCCCCTCTTTCTCTCTCTCTCTCTCGCTCTCTCAACAATAAAGAAAATCTTTTAAAAAATACTTAAAAAATATTGCTATTAGTCATTAATAGTGTCTTTCTTCTCATAAGCAATTTGAAATATTGTAAACCAAATCTATATACAATTCAGAATAAAAAGCATTAAAAAAATAATTTTAAAGCAAAGTTCAAAGATGAGGATAGCCTGTAGCTGTATAGATATTCTATATAAAAATTCAGATTATGGGTTACAGTTACTAAATTGTAATTCAATTGTGTTTAGAAGGTTCAAAAAAGGCTCATGCCCCCAAGGCTAACATATTTGGCTTTCAGGATGCTGTGTCTGTACACTGCTGCCCTCTAATGGTCAGTGTAGTAAATATAAAGGACCACATTCACCACCTTACCTCCAGCTTGGTCACATGACTTTTGAGAAGCCAGCAGAAATGAAAGTTTAAGGCCTACTGAACTCTATTTATTCTTAGAAACATCTGCTCTTACTTATAACTCCAAATGCATTTGGACCAGTTCCTTGAAGATTACTGAGCTCATTAAAAACTGCAGCCCAATTTTGTTTTTCCAACAGAAGTAGCAGCCAAATTTTCATCTTTAATTGCAGAGAAATACAAACGTAAAGTAATAACCAAGAAGTTACACAACTAAATACCTATAGTGAACAATGTAACAAATTTACCCAAAGCAACCAAAATGAACTGCTTTAAAAGCTGGCAAAATGCACTACCACTTAGAGGGACTTTTGAAGTTGGATAATGATTCTCATGAAATGGTCTCTGTGATCCTGCTGTAAGGGTGTACTATAGTAATAGGAGGTACAGTGATTTTTTCTGACTTAAAAATATGACACACATACCATCTGGTCTGGAAACATGGAGTTTTCTCTTTTCTTAGCAAGCTAAATGAATATGCCTTGTGCCTACAGAAAAAAAGGCTGAGAATGTACTTCAAACAAAGCATAACAAAGCGAAACCAAACAACCCCAAACCCCTACTGGAAATTCAAAGTAGGCAACAGCCACATTGGGGGTGGGGATGGATGGAATTTGTCCTACATGTTGGTCTCAGCAGTGAATGACAAATCAAAGTGACTTTGTTAAAGGTTACCAAGTTTCCCATATTAATTTAGGTATTTAATAATTATTTAATATGCACCAATTATACCTAGAGCTGTGTGGGAGAGCAAGTTACACAAATCCCTTCAAATACAGCCAAAACCAATACTATCTCTGGACTAAGTTGCTATACACTGAGAAAATGTACCTGGACTTTCAGAGTCACCTGGGTGTGAACAAAATATTGATGGAGTGAAACAGTCTCCATTTTCCATCCTTATAGCCCTGTCAATGACTACCCAACTGAATTGATGTCTCATCCTTAATACAAAAAAATTTGGTATATGACTTTACTATTTAATGTGCTGGTCGCCCTAATCCATGGTTTCTCAACCTTGGCACTACTGACATTTTAGGCTAGATAATTTTTTGTTTGGGGGTTGGGGGAAGAGTGTTTTACATATTGTAAGATGTTTAGAAGTATATTAACCTCTACGACCAGATGCCCTTTCCAGTTCTGACAAGAAAGTTTCCAGATATTGTCAAATTTCTGTAGGTAAAGGTATTGTCCCTATTGAGAACCATTCTACTTCATGATTCTAGATGGAAGCTTCCAGTGGTTGGCAAACTGAGGCTTGCGAGCCGCAGTTTGCCAACCACTGATAAGAACTCTAAGACAAGTACTATTTTTACAAGTACCAACGAAGCATAGAGTGATTAAGAGATCCATACTCTCACTTACCTACTGACATGCAATTTGAAACAATAAGATTCTACCACACACTTATTAGAATGGATAAAAAGAAAACAAAACAACAGACACATAAACACACATACACACACACAAGGATACCAAGTGATGGTGAAGATACAGAGCCAATGAATCTCATATATTGCTTGTGGGAATGCAAAATAGTACAGACACCTGAGAAGACACATGCAGTTTTTTATAGAGTTAACACTGTGTTACCATATATCCAGCATCCTACTCCTAAATATTTACCCAAGAGAAATGAAAATTTACATTCACACAAAAACCTATGCAAATGTTCACAACAGTTTGTCATAACTGCTAAAATTGTCCAAATTGTCCTTCAGTTGGTCATCTGAAGAAAACTTTGACACATCCACACAATGGAATACTATTCAGCAATAAAAAGGAATTAGGGGAAGCCGGGATGGCTCAGTGGGTTGAGCACTCACTTTGCAGCGCTGGGGACCGGGGATCAAATCCTGGCCCCGGCCCGTGTGGAACCATATGCTGAACTGGGAGCTCCCCCAGTTCAGTTCTCTCTCTGTCTCTGTCTCTGTATCTCTCTCTCTCTCTCTCTCTCTCTCTCTCTCTCTGTCAAAAATAAAAAAAAATAAAAAAATAAAAAATAAAATAAAAAGGAATTAACAACAGGTATTAGCAGTGACATGGGTGAATTTGTAATGCATTATACTAAGTGTAAGAAATCAAACTAAAAAAACTATGGAAGAGGACAGAAAACTGACCAGCTGCTAAGAGACTGAGGTGGTAGAAGGACGCAACTATAAGGGGACACTAAGGAAATTTGGGGGGAATAGAAATGTTCTGTGTCCTTATTGTGGTGGTGGTTTGATAACTTCATTTATTTGTCAAAACCCATAGATTTGAATATTAAAAAAGGGCAAATTTTACTACATGTAAATTACGTCATAGTATACCTGATTTCAAAAATGAACAAATATATCAGATAGGATAAGGGAAGGAGTTTGATTTTTATGTTTTGGGTTGGGTCTCATTTCCTCATAATAATCTAAGTAAGTTGTTTAACTTTTTAAGACTAAATATGATCACAATATTTTACTTCTTATAACAAAAATAAGAACAACAACAAAACAACAACAAAATCCTTTCATTCACAGTTAGAAAAAGGATACAAATATTATCAGTATAAACTAAATTGGCTTGGTGGTAAAATTAATTTTCTGCAGAAATATAATAGATATAGATCAAATTTGTCCAACCCATGGCCCGTGGCCCGCATGCAGCCCAAAACAGCTTTGAATGTAGTCCAACACAAATTCGTAAACTTTCTTAAAACATTATGAGATATTTTTTTTTTTTTTTTACCTTATTAGCAATTGTTACTGTGTTTTATGTGTGGCCTAAGACAAATCTTCTTCCAATGTGTCCCAGGGAAGCCAAAGATTGGACACCCCTGGTATAGATGATTTAGAATGGCTATTTCTGCATTTGGGCTTTGTTCTTCCATTAAGATTTAAAACCTAGTTGTTTTAATGCTGGGCAATGAAATACCAGTAAGGCACAAATAAAAATCTCATGTTATTTTATAAGAAAGTCCAAGTGCTCTCATTTTCCCTTTAACTTTTAAGGAAACTGTCAAACAAATTACACCACCTAGCTAATATTTATATACTACCACAGATGCAAAATTAGAAAAGCTGCACTATGTAAAACACTAGAACACATGTTCAACTACATTTTTTTTTGTCTTATTATTATTATTATTTTTTATCTTTTGTCAGAGAAAGAGAGAGAGAGATACAGAGATAGAGAGAGAACTGAACTGGGGGAACTCCCCAGTTCAGCACATGGGTCCACATGGGCCGGGGCCGGGATTCGATCCTTGGTCCCCGGCGCTGCAAAGTGAGCGCTTAACCCACTGAGCCATCCTGGCTTCCCCACCAACTACTTTCTTGATGTCTTGAAATGGAGGTTTTATAAAGTTCTTGTCCCGACCTATCTTAATATTCTACTTTTGTGTGTAATTCGTGGGCCTTTATAAATATTTATGAAAAATTACAGGGACAGAGTAGGTAAGTAGCTAAATGTACTGTCATGCAGACATTGAAGATTTTGTAAGCCAAAGCAGGCAGACGCAGGATTATCGATTGAACATGAAAAGAAAAGCTGTTTAAATGTATGGCCAATCATCTTCATGGTATACACCTTGTGAATGCTTACACAATTTGTCTCTAGTGGATTTATTCCTTCCCCTTCATTGCACTTTCCTATTCCTCTCCTCCACCGGTCACCAAATACTTTTCTTAATTATTTAGTAAGCTCCATATAGTCAAAAGAGCAGCTAAACCAGTTATAATTCACCCTATTCACATCTACTCACATTCCTACAATTCACTTCTACTCACTAAAAAGCAATATAAAGGAGTATTGAAAAGAATATGAAAAATAAGATTAATTTTTGAAGTATTTCAAAAGGAAGTGAAGGAGAGAGGCTAGATACACATACCAGAGTTCAGTGCAATACAGTATTTACAAACATCTGAATGACTGAAATAAATAGGTTTCAATTATAACATAATAATATGGCTGGTTCTTGCTTACCAAAATAGAATTTTAGAAATGTGAATTAAAAAAAAAGGAAAAAAACTGGAGAAGCTGGGATGGCTTAGCAGGTTAAGCACTAACTTTGCAGCCAAGGGGACCGAGGATCAAATCCTGGCCCCGGCCCACGTGAACCTATATATGCTGAGCTGGGGTGCGCTTCGCATTTGGGAGGCCCTCAGCCCGGTTTCCACCCTGTGTAGCCCCACCCACCTGTGTGGAAGGAAACCATGTTGAAAAACTGATGATGTACAACTATGGAGATTGCTCTGACCCTCCCCCTTCTCTTTGTCTCTCTCTGTCTCTGTCAAAAACAATAAATCTTTTTAAAAAACTGACTTGTTAAAAATATAACCATCAGGATTATTATCCTTGCATTGAGAACATCCTTCTTCCCTCCCCTCATCTTTCTGCATGACCCAAAGTATAACCCATCATGTCTGCTTTTTAACTTTGTAAAATGTTTACTTCAAGAATGTTGGGGCTTTAGAATCTTAAAACTAGAAGGAATCTCACAAAGTTTGATGACAATCCATTGGGATATTCTCAAATCTACACTCATGTACATGTATCCTCTTCTCAGGAATATCAAGGGAATCGTGTACCTAGAAAATGGCTACCAATAGTGGGTGCCTAATAGATATATTCTGATTGTGTGTCGGGGGGTGGGCTCATAAGGGCTCAAGAAATGTAGAGCTCATTTGAAGGGCAACTTTCAGCTCTTACCTAGTAATACACTCTCATGATGACCATTTTAAAAGTGTTAAAGAGGACAGGGGTTGTTTGTGTTTTATATTCACCTTTAAGAATATATAATTACTAGATATTTATTTTACTACAGTTTTTAGTTTTGTGCCAGTTTAGTGTTAGCTAGGTATCATAAAATTTAAGTTCTAGGATGACAAGAAAGAAATTTACTTTGTTTTTGCATCAAAGTGGCTTGATACACTATGTACTCAGTCATGTAACAGAGACACACCTGTGTATGAACCCCAGCTCTGGTGACTTCTGGCTATAAAATATTTATGTTCTGGAATATGCTTGTAAGATTTGAGAAATAAACATTCAGTATTAGAGGAATCACTCCCAGAGCACAAAACATTGAGTTGCATTTGATGTTCTGCTATTTTTCAAAATCCATCAATTGCTCACTCCCAGTGGACAAGGGGAAAAAGCTTTCTAATCTTCAGTTTCCTCACATATCAACACCTGCCCTATCTATTTCACACGGTAATTTCCAAAATCATATGAGAAGGTATGTTGAAGTATAAAGTCAGCCATTGGAAATATCACTATTTTTCCAAATGGAGATAAATGGAGTGACAAAACTAATGCTGGATACTAACTGGATAGTTGACAATTCCTAAAATCTGAATTCAATTTAACCATATGATCCTGAGCCAAATATCCCCAGTGAAATGGGGATAATGACACCTATTGTACATTATTGTTATGAGGATTAGGGAAGATACATGTAAAGTGCTGAAATATCACAAGCTTTCCTTTGGATTAAACTTTTCTTAAATTCCCAGCACACTAATCAAGAAATAGACATTATAGTATCAAACAGCTATACGTGGAGTTTAGGGTATCAGTCCAAGGGATAAATTTTTTAAAGATTTATTTTTATTGTTTTTAACAGAGAGAGAAACAGAGACAGAGTATACAGAAACAGAGACAGAGAAGGGGGAGGGTCCATAACAGTCTCCATAGTTGCACATCATTGGTTTTTCCACACAGTTTAAATTCCACAGGTGGGCGCAGGGCTGCACCAGGCAGGAACTGGGCCGGGGTCTCACTCGGTGAGAAATGAACTGGGGGCACTCCCCAGAGTTCAGCATATGGGTCCGTACAGGCCAGGGCCGGGATTTGATCTGCAGTCCCCAGGGCTGCAAAGTGAGCGCTTAACCCATAGAGCCAACCTGGCTTTCCCCAAGGGATAAATTTTAAAAAAACTTCAGAAATAAAATTTATAAATAACTGAATAAAAAAACACAATTTAGTATTCTTGCTTTTATCTAACTGGTTCTCAAGTAACTAATCACCCCAACCAAAATGGTATACCTATGCAAATAATTAAGTTAAACAATACCAGGATACCAATCCTAAACGCTTCTTAACTGTATCTCCTAAAACATCTTCCCTCAACTTTACCACAGAAGACCATATTTCCCACTTACTTTCCTTTTCTTAGTAAAGGATTCAACTCTGAAAAGCTTTACAATCAGGAGGAATGACCAGTAATCATTAGCCAAAATGCACTTTTCTGCATGCACATAATCTCCCTGTCATTTTAGGTATCTAAATTATTATTTTACACCTTACCAGTGTGAAGTATTAATCTTTTTAACTTGTTGCATATCTTTTACACAGGGAATATTTTCACCCTTGAGTTTCTGTGGTTGGTCACTTGACATTTTACTGTCTTTCTTTCAACTTTTCACTTCCTGTCTGTTCAAAACAAGCCAACTCAAATTATTTTCCTGATCCAGTGGACAATCATTGTATCAAGCTAAAGTAGAGTGCAGAGGTCAATTCTGAAACAGTTCTGGTCTCTGATGAGTATAATCTTAAAATGACCAATATGCTCTTTAGAAAACAGAGACCTAAATGATAATCACAAAAGCCAACTGGAAAACTGCAACTAAGATGTTTTCATAATACAGTAAATGACAGGAAAAGCACTTTAAAAAATAAGGTCTATTTTGATATATAGTACCAACTGTAATATCTTGCAACTTACAGTCCCAAAGGTCTGAAGTCAGGGCAAAAAAGATTATCACTAGAGAAATAAAGGTTTTTAGTTTTACAAACAGAATACTTTATTAGTAACTATAAAATTAATGACTGTCTAAATAAATATACTTACTTACATTTTTGAATAGCTGCTCAGCAAGTTCTCTGACATGCTTTATCATCTTCAATGGGTTACTTTCTTCAACTTTAATTCGCTCTACTTCAAAAGCTACCAGCTAGAAAAAAGAATCAATTGGCAAAACATGAATTCCAAAATATGCTAGAAAACTGTGTGATAATTTCATACAATTTGCAAAGCAAAAAGCATCCAAAATATATTCTATTATTAAAACAAAACTTTTTAGGTGTTTCCTGGGCTTCACCTTCTCCTCCATTCTAGAATTACAGGGTCAATCGAGTCCTTGGATAATGTCTGGTGGTCTCTCTCTAATAATTTAAGGCCCTATTTTTTCTTGGGAAAAGTAATTTCTGGAACTCAGAGAGACCCTCTCATTTTCCAGTCCACCCTTAGGGAATTCCCTCACTCAAGAGAATTTAAGCTGGTCGGAAAGTCTCAAACATTTCCTTCACTCACAAAACATGAACCAAATGTTCAAGTCAGGTCACTCAGATGCTAGTCTTAGCTCTGTAAGTCACTAAACGCCTGAGCTTCAGTTCCTTCATCTCTAAAATAAGATGATAATCTTATCTAAATAAGAACAAAATGACCTTTAGACTCCTTCTAATTAACAAATATACAAACTCTAATCCATTACTCTACTAACTAACTGATGGAAGATCTATGTGAGTGTGCACACTTGGTGTGAAAAAAAGAGTGGAAAACTGACAGGGGAAAAAAACTGTGTAAGGAGGAATGCTGATTTTTTTAGGTGTTTTAAAAAAATTTCTTTATTGAAATTTCAATAATTCATTTAGCAGAGTGTGCAAAAAATTTCATAGAAATCTTTTCTTAATTTTATACCCTTGCCATATATTGAAAATCATACCCAGCATGCTTTCATATCACTTGGACTGAAAAACAGAGTATGTTAGAATTGTGAGTGATAACTTGGGTAAGAGTTTAAGGAACATTATAACTAAATCAGAAAACACTCAATTTTTGCCTATGCTATATAGGAAAAGTAAACTTAAAGTTGTGAAACTCCTACTGTCTTACTGAGGTCTAGCTTTTGCAGTGCTAGACCAGGATCTCTGTAAGTTCTATACAGTGATTCATACAGTAATGGTTAAAACCATAATACACAGTATATCACACTGTTATAATCATAAGTAAACTGTAAAATGTGCCTTACTTACTAACTCAACTGTTAGAATTTATTTACCAAATCACCACTTATAAAATTCCAGTGAATTTCCCTTAACTAAATTCTTAAACAAACAAATATACAAAAAGAATATAAGAAGCAATAAAAATGCTGAAGGAAGAGCACAATCAGATATAAAAAGTAAACATCCTAAAAGTTTATAAATTTATGTGCCCTCACAAATTAGTTCCCATTTATTTTTGCTAGATTTAATGGAGTAACCTCGCTTTCCTAACTAAACTGGAAATAATCTGATTTATTTTTTAAGGGTATAATACAAGATTTTTTCTTCTAGGAACCAAAAGATTCATGGAAGCAGACAGACATATAAAACTATGGCATTACCTACTCCAGGCAAGGATTCAGAAAGATTGTCAAACAAAGGCAGACAACTCTTTATTCCTATCAGGCCTAATTAATGGAATTGTGGGTATAAGACACACAAAGCAAGCTGCTTCTCAAAAGCTCCATAAACTTGTCATGTGGGCAGCTGCCTTAGGCTAAAGGAAAACAAGGGTCCCTTTCCCAGTAGCAAACAAGATTTTCCTACAAATTCACATGCAGACCAATTAAATAGCCAAAGAGAACAGAAGAAAAAATTACTTAGGTTTGATGTCTCATTCCTTTTAGGCCTATGACTTAAGTATACATATGAAAAACTGGCTTTCAGGTTGAACAATATCAACAAGATACCGAAAATCATCACTGTAGGCAGAAATTAGAATTGGATGAACACTAACGTGAGATCCAATAGGAATCCTGGACAGAATCCTTGCCTTATCAGTTTCCAATCTAGAGGAAATATATATTTTATGTATATAAATGTACATAATAAAAGACAGGTTAGAGTTAGAGACAAAATAAAGCCTGGGGAAGCCGGGATGGCTCAGTGGGTAAAGCACTCGCTTTGCAGCCCCAGGGACCAAGGATTAAATCCCGGTCCCAGCCCATGAGGACCCATATGCTGAACTGGGGAGTGCCCCCCATTCGGTTCTCACCGGGGTGAAACCCTGGCCCAGTTCCTGCCCTGCGCAGCCCCACGCCCACATGTGGAAGAAAACTATGTGGAAAAACCAATGATGTGCAACTATGAAGACTGCTCGGGCCCCTCTCCCCTCTGTCTCTGTATCTCTCTCTCTCTCTCTTTCTGTCAAAAACAGTAAAAATAAATCTTAAAAATAAAATAAAATAAAGCTTACAGAGACTCATGGCCCAGAGTCATCTTCTCTAGGAAAGACTGGAGGAGGTGGTGAGTTAAGAGCAAAGTCCGAAGAATGGAAAGTCATGATTAGATTGATAGAGGTGGTTACTCCAGGCAAGGGAAGGACTTACAAAACTACTCAGAGGCTATAGCAAGCAAGTTTTCTGCAAGTGATCAATGTGAGTTATTAGTTGCGATAAAATTGCCCAAGCGAGTTACTAAGAGAATTGGGACAGAAAATAAAGGGGTACACAAACCAATGTTATTATTCAGATTGCTTCAGACACTAATAAAATATAGGAGCTAGAAGACTCTGAAGAGCATCTAATCTAACCCTGTAACACATTATGTATCAATTACTTAGTTCAAGATTTAAACGCTGATACATGTTAGTATGTATTAGATAATGGTTAGTCATATTTAATAGCAGTAATAGAGAATCAGTGATCAATAATTGATCAGAAAGAATTGTCTACTGCAGGGCAATTACTCCTAAATCCTCATATGCTTTGTGTTAATTATTAACAAAAGCATTTGGTACAGATCTCCATACTCAGAACTAAAATGTACCTCCTCTTTCATCCTCATCTGTATACACTTAACTATATTTACAAAGAATTAAAGATTCCTCTCTGAATCAAGGATCTTTAAAACGTTGATTCCTATCTTCTCTATATAAAATAAAACAACCAGCAGCAAAATAAGATTACTATTACTATTCTCTACTGCCTTGGGTGCTAAGAGTGTTTTTCTTTTATAGACTTCAAGGAGCTTTTAGATGTATTGGTTCCAACATGGTGCTTTTTCGGAAATTGAAATGGAAGAATATTCATTGTTCTAGCCACCAGAATGGGCTGCTGTGAAAATAGTTCAATGATTAACAGAAAGATGCATTAAAATTAAAGAAATATGAACTAACACAAAATAGCATCTTTATTATGAGTCACAATTGTCCTAATTTTCCCATTATATGGACAATTCCTTGAAGATAGACTTAAATCTGTCTTCCATATACTTAATATCTCCCAAGTGAACTAGACAAATGTTGTATATTGATAAATAAGAATGCTACTAAGCTAAATGATGGCTCTAGGACACTGATAAGACTACACATAACTGCATGAAATCATACATCTATACAATAAACTTAGACCTTTCTATCTATAAAACTGATAAAGGGATCATATAATTGCCTTCAAAAATAAGAGTTCTATTGATAAAATCTCTATCAATTTTTCAAATAAATTTTAATCAACTTAAAATTTAAAATTCAAGTTTTAAAATTCAAGTTTTTTATGTACTTTTGAGACATCGTATAATTTACTTTTTCTAATTCTTATAATCCACATTATAAATACCAAAATCTGATAAGCATAATAGTAAATAATATTTGGATTATTTGATATTTAATTTATAATATACTTATAATTTTGATTATAAGTTTAAAATACTACTTCTCTACTTTTAACTACTCATTTTGTATTCGTTTGATAAGACTATACCTCATCAAAGAGATCGCAGGATCTATAGGGAGGACCTCTTTCTGAAACAAAACCTGCAAATGCCATTCCGTTGAGAACTTTAGTGAGGAAATCATTCTCAACCAAACCACGCTGCCCCAAGAAAGCTGTCTGTAAAGAAAGAAAATGTGAAGTGAATAATTTATCATTTAGTAATGAATTAATGATCAAAACAAAATATAAAAGATAAAAGCCTGAATAAATGTTTTTATGCATAAATGTGTTATCAAATACATTTCTCTCATAAAGAGTTTTTGATACCTGCAATACTACATGTATTAGAAAGAACAAAAATGAATCTATTTATAAAGCAGGAGAAGAAATAAAAAATTAACTCAGTCTTAAAAGAAAAAACCAATTAAAGGTAATATACTCAAAGGTAAACATATCAGTTCCATAGTATTATTAAAAATTATGTAACCACACAAAGAAGAGATTTTTAAATAACCTCATTTGATAAACTAAGGTCAAAATACATGGCTAGTAAAAGACAACCAAGTTGTTTTATTCAATTAAGAGTTTATATTTTGGACAGATATAATATGGTATTGTCTCTTACCTTGTGAAAATGTATTACTGGTTCTGCATGAATTCTTATAAGTTGTAAGCATGATCTGTATCCTTGGAAAAGTTGTGCAAATAATCTAAGAAAAACTGCACGTACTTCTTTATCCTGAAATTTAAGAAGAAAAATGTTAGGTAATTTAATTTCTTAAAAAATGAAATATCACGAAGTCAAAAAGTTGTACAGAAACTAAGGGATTATTTAATAAATCTGTTTGTGCTTCCTACACATAAGTCTCATCTGTGGCAGCTCCAAGAGGTGAACATCTAGTCTGTTCCATTGTTGGACAGTATAGGCTGTTAAGTGGTTCTTTTTAAAATTGAACCAACAAAACTAGGTCCAATTTTCCTATGAGCAAAAACATGTCACAGAGTCTCCCCTTTTACCATGTTAAAGGGCTATTTCCCAAGTCATTTGATTTTAACAACCATCAAAAGAATTTATCACAAATATAAAAGAAAAAAAAATCTCAAGACTATTTTAAAAGCTTACAAAATTCTACCAGAGTTTATCTTACAAAATCTATTCTTATAAGTTATGAGTAAATCTATTTTGATAATTCAGGTTTTACTAAAATCATTTTAGAACTGTGAGAAAACTTACAGATTTAGTCAACCCTTTATTTAACTAAGGAAACAGTCAAGAATGCTTACGGAACCTGTCAAAGATGTCCAGCTCTATGAAGCTCCCTATTGGCCACAAAGCTCATCTCTAAGAAATGCACTGAGCAAAATAAGAAAGGGACCTATGCTATATACTCACCCTTTTATGGCTTCTAATAGGAACTACTTCACCCATCAAACTTAATTCTCTCCGGTTATCAACAATCCGTTTCCATTTTTTTATAAGCTTCCCCTTTTCATTCTTGATTGGTCCTTCTGATTTAAAGCTTGGCACAGTTTTCCAGGTTATAATCTAGGTTTTGATTTTTTTTTTTTTTCTGCCCCATACTTACTCTTGCCTCCTCAGAGCAACACTTGTAGCCCTTCTTCCTACCTGGTTTGGGTGCTGCCCACTGGCTCTTCCTTGGGCAGGTAACAAGGCCAGTTGGTGACAATTCTAATTGATGCATTTTTTACTTAGGCTGTCCATCTAATTCCCACCCTTTTTTGTTAGGGTGTCCATCTAACTCTCATTGTTTACAAGGCTGTCCATCTACTTCATCTTCTTTAATAACGATACAAAAATAGTACAGCTCTCTTTAAAAGCATCAAATTTAAATCTTAAACTTCTTACCAGCATTTTTGAGTGGGATAAAGCTGTTCGTGGAGGAGGAAAGGCATGATCTGCTACTTCCAAATCTGGGTGTAGAACCTAAGCAAAGAGTTTTGTTATGTAGAAGAAAGAATTCTTTCAAACATTAATTTTATTGTTTTGAGAGAAGGTGAGGTGAGAGAGAGAAAGAGAGAAGAGGGGAGGGCCCAGAGCAGTCTCCATAGTTGTACATTATTAGTTGTGATATAGTTTCATTCCACACAGGTGGATGTGTAGCCAAACAGATGGGAACTGAACGGGGGGCCTCTGCATGGGAGATGAGAATCTTCTCCGCCATCCTGGCAGTTACCAGTTGAGCCACAGTTCAGCATATGGGTTTGCAAGGGCCAGGGCCAGGGCCAGGATTTGATTCCCGGACCTCGAAGTTGCAAGGCAAGAAACTCAACCTGCTGAGCTATCCCAGCATCCCTGTAGAAGATCTTAATATTAATAAAACCTATTATTTAATCTACTTGAAGAATTAAGATGAAAAAGTGGGGAAAATTACTTGAGGGTAAGAGGGGAGGTGGGTGGGAGAGCTGGGGGTAGGTCTAAGAAGGGGATATCAAATATATGGTGATGGAAACAGAGCTGATTCTGGATGGTGACCACATAATGAATGCAATGAATACACAATGTAAGTAGAATTGTACACCTAGAAACTATGTAACTGTTATCAACCAATGTCACCCCAATTATTTAACAATAAAAAAAATAAATTCAAAAACAAGTTACTAACAAAAAAAAAAAAGAAAGTAGGGAAAGCAGGATGGGATGGCTCAGTGGGTTGAGTGTTCACTTGTGGCCCCGGGAACCAAGAATTGAAACCCAGCCATGGTCCATGTGGACCCATATGTTGAAGTAGGGTGTGCTTTCCATGCGGGAGGCCCCCGCCCACCTGTGTGGAAGGAAACCACGTGGAAAACGGATGATGTACAACTGTGGAGACTGTTCTCAGCCTTCCCCCTTCTCTCTGTCTCTGTCAAAACAATAAAATAAATCTCTAAAAAAATAAATAAATAAATAAAAGAATTAACATGTAAAAATAAAACTTAAAACTTAAAAAAAAAAAAGTATCAGTACATGAATTATAATATATTTTCTCTAGGAAATCCAGAGCAGTTAGCTGAGGCAACTCTGTATGTACTATTATGGGAATATCTTCAAGACAAACTATTTAATGAAAAAATCATGTTCTAGAAAATATAGTGCAGTCTCATTTGAAAATAAAACAAAATAAACCTTAAATCTATATATGTACATGCACTAAGAAGGGAATGGTCTAAGGTAAAGCTATTTGTCTATATAGATGAAAATGTTAAAACAAGCATTTGTTTTTATGTTTCTTAATATAGTTAAAAATTAGTTAATTAACTGAAATGTGAGGAGAAAGAGAATAAGCTTATGAAACTCACAGTCCAGACAAATAAAAGTACAATACAATGTGACAAGTACTATAAATATATAAAGAATATATAAAGAATAACATATAATGTATAATTAATTCAATCTATGCAAAGCTAATAAAAAAAAAGTAACATTTGAATTATGCTCTGAAGGAAAGCATGTTGGGGAGCAAGTGGGAAAGAAAGATCCATGCAGAACTTAATGCAGAGAAAAGATGAAACTGCATTATTATATAGCAAATTTTTGTTTTGTTTTTGTAGAACCATTTTCAAATACTTAGGTTTTCATAGCATACTTATTATAGACCAAAAGATTCAAAACAATAATTTAAAATGACACTAAAATATTGACAATATATAAAATCTAATCACCCAATCATTGCTACAGTATAGCAGTCTTCATGTTTATAAAATCATTCATGGTTATTACATAGTTCGAATACTGTGTTGCCATTTGATTACGATTATTTACTAACCAAATGAAGCTCATATATTTGTGTATTAAAGCTCCCACATGGTCCATCAAATATGATTTCATTTGGGTCCTAGTTTGACAACATACTATGCTCTTATGTCTTATTTATAGTACTACACTGAAGCACATAATCTACCACTGTGCTTAACAATTACAAAAATAGGCATACTGAGTTTTACTAAAAATGAATTTTACTCATTGATTACATTTGGTACACAGGTATTACAGGCATAGCAGTGTGCAGCAAAACTACTACCAAAAGCCACTGATTTAAGAACTAAAATCTTAATCTTTGTTATAATAATTTTAGTACTTAATCCCTGAATAATTATAAATTAGTCAATCATATATAAGATTTAAAGACTCATTTAAGATTTCTAGAAACATTAAACTTTTTTTCAACCACTAAATACTACCTTCTCAGCTTTTGATATCTACATATACCACTGGTTTAATTATTTAGTTATTTTTCTTTAAATTGTCTTTAAATCAATCTACCTCTTTGAATCTAGTACTATCATCTGTGAAATCACAGGTTGTATATGCTATTTTTAATAAATACCATAATAAATATGTAATTATTAAAATAAATATGGTTGCCATTTACAACCCAAAATCATCTCCATACTTCACTTTGGGAAACAGTCATCTGGTCATCAAGTATGTATAAAACAGTCATAGGTTCTGAGTCCTATATTAATATTCTTTCCACTCTATCATTCCTTGTATTTCATGCTACAAATTACATTAGGAAAACTCGTTCTTCTCTAAATGTTCAAATCCTACAGATACCATTATAACAACAGAGAGACCAATATATTAATAAATTTGAAATTTTCTGAGAATAAAATCTCTCCTGGTAATCTTAGACTTCTCAGTTCCTATTTAAGGGAGGGAAAAGAAAAAAAAAAAGATTTTAAGCAGTTCAGCCTGACAGCCTGACATATTCTTTAAGAAAAATAGAAAGGCCTTAGTTTTATAATGGCTTGAAAAAGAATGCAGAATTTCTAATTTTCAATTTTCTTTTTTTTTAAAATATATTTTTATTTATTTATTTATTTTTGAGAGAGAGAGAGAGAGAGAGAGAGAGAGAGAGAGAGAGAGAGAGAGAGAGAGAGAGATACAGAGACAGAGAGAGAACTGAACTGGGGGAGCTCCCAGTTCAGCATATGGTTCCACACGGGCTGGGGCCGGGATTCGATCCCTGGTCCCTGGCGCTGCAAAGTGAGCGCTTAACCCACTGAGCCATCCAGGCTTCCCCATAATTTTCAATTTTCTGATGATGGTTAATTTAGCACCTAAAGTGTCAGTTAAATAAAATACTTGCTTTTAAAAATCAACTAAGGTAAAATAGCTACAAAAAAAAAAAAATTTTGTTTCAATGAGAAACACCCACGCCACAAAATATTTTAAAACTTCACTACATAGAATGTTGGATATTTAAAAAAAATTGCATATAATCTATCTATAAGTTACACTTTTCTGTAGTAACATGAAAACATTGGCAAAACAATTTTACACTGTTTTGCAAATAGCACATCTACCAAAGAGGGATGAGGTGTCAAGAAGAAGGTTGAAGGAGAAAAGAGAAATATGAGAACTTCTAATGGGGGAGTTTAGAAGAATCAGTAATTTCAAGGCACAGTGCAGTCTTGTTTTCACAGGTGTGTTTCTATCAAAATATCTACGACAGTATTGAGTATATATACTAAATAAATAGGCTGAGTGAAAGAATAAATGTAGACTTCCATTACCGGTAATATTCAAAGTATATTCTTTAGATACTATCTAATATAGACTCCTATTCTAAAAACTCTTTGAGACTATATTTATGTTTTAAGAGTTTTATTTTTAAAGTAATTATATTGCCAATGATACTTAATTTTAATTACCTTATTTTAAATTAAATTAAATTACTATTAAAAAAATGTCATACCAAAGAAAGAGCTGCTTGAGTCTGATGCAGAAGTGGTTCCGGGAGGGAAGAGAGGTGAATACATTCAGGAATTTTAATAGTGCCTCCATCCAAATCTGCTATGATTACATCTAGCTAAAGAAGATAAAAAATTAATATAATTATTGAAACGTATTTGTTGTTAAGCAAACTAATTTGGCCTTCACTAATTCAAAATGAGAAGCACCAGGTGTGGGAGAAAGTCATGGATGCCCATTGTAATAGAACACTGGGTTCATGGGCTTCCCAGCTATTGTATACAGTAGTCCCCCTTTGTCTGCCGTTTTGCTATCTGAGGTTTTAGTTACCCTCAGTCAACTGGTCCAAAATATTAAATGGAAAATTCCAGTAGTAAACAATTCATAAGTTTTAAATTGCATGCCATTGTGAGTTGTGTGATGAAAGCTTGCGCCGACCTCCTTCATCCTGCCCGGTCTGTGACTCATCCCTTTGTGTAGCACATCCATGCTATATATGCTAGCCACACATTAGTCACTTAGTAGTCATCTCGATTGCTGCAGTAGCATAGTGCTTGTTTTCACATAACCCTTATTTTACTTAATAACAGTCCCAAAGTACAAGTGTAGTGATACTGGCAATTCAAATATGCCAAAGAGAAGTTGTAAAGTGCTTTCTTTAAGTGAAGAAGTATGTATGGATAGTAAAAATACATAGTATATATAGAGTTAAGCACTATGTATAGTCTCAGTCATCCACTATAGGTCTTCTAATCCACAAGGGTGAGGATAAGGGGGTGACTACTGTATTTCCTAGCCTCCTTTGAAATTATGTGTGATATGTCACTATGTTTCTGCCAATGGAATATGAGAAGTAATGCGCACCACCAAGCACTTAAAATAAAGAGGATATAAAGCTCTCCTATGATCTCTTTCCCCTTTCCATGGCTGAAATCATGAACTGCAGCAACCTAACCTTGAACCCTTAGATGATAACAATGCCTGAGTGGTTTCTGGTAGAGAAACAAGAAGGAAAGAAGCTTGAACTTTCAATGAGATCATGGAGCAAACTGCAATACTGGAACACCTCCATGGACTGTCACGTGAGTGTTAAATAAAATTCCATTTTGTTTGGGCCATTGCATTTTGGATGCTTTATTATAGTAGTTTAACCATAATCTAAATAACATAATAATCATTACAGGAGTTAAGCAAAGCAATTAATATACATCAAAATGGTACTGTTTAGGTACTCAAGAAAAAATTATTTTTAGCATTTTACAACAATATATTTAAAAATATATAAAAATGTAATAGAGAAACTAGCCATGGTTGCTAAAGTTATTCCATTGAAAACAAGATTAAAACTTACTCTAATTTATTCACTAAAAAAATTAAGAAATTTACTTTTGGCAACACTTGGTTCGTTCCACTGACAGAGAAAAAAGATTTACTGGGAAAATTTACCTATAAACCACATGGGTATGCTTCTTATTAGTACTAACTAGGTTTTACTGATTGTGTTTATTGATTTACAGATATTCTTATATGGTGATTATCAAAATTCAATAGGAATTAGATGTTAACATGTAACTTTAGGGTCCTGTTTACAATTACAATGTTCAATATAGTCTTTTGTCAGTTTAAATGACTACTATGACTTGATTACAACTGTAATTATTTATTAACTACCAACAGGGCTTACCTCTTCACTGGCACTTAAAATTAAAATGCAGAATTACAAAATTTCAAAGATCTATGGATCACAGATGTCATATAGTCCAATTTTCTAGAAAAGAAGTACTCTTGCTTCCTGAAAAGTGTTATGCAATCTGTTCCTCTGCACTCTCCTTACAGTGCTTGAGAGCAGACTCCTCACAGAAGGAAACCCAGCCCATTCATCGCTACTGGGCTGCTTCAATGGCTGAAGACACTCATATTGGGTAGAAGTTTTTTTCTATAATCACTATACTTACTCTATTTCAGCTTCTTAGCGTTGCAGAACATAAATCTTACCCTTCTTTCCTAAAACAGCCACTGAAATATTTATCTTTAGTTATCAAATAGTATCAGGTTATCACCTGAGAAAATTTCCTTGGTTCCTCACAGGATATATTTTCTAAACTCTTGACAATCATTGATGTCCTCTTAAGGGTGTTATTTTGTTACAATCCTTGTTAACATGCAGTATAGAGAACTAACGGTGTTATTCCAGAATTGGCTTGAATGTAGAGTATTACTTTCCTTCTTTGGTATTTTTATTCATACGACATGAAGAATAGATTAATTTGGTGGGGCTCATTAGTGAACTAGTATTCTACTAAAACCCTTCACTCTTTTACAAATAACTTTTGCTTTTTAGTTATACCATTTAGCATTAATATGACAAACCCCTAGCCTTGATAATTGGCAATATAAAGATGAATACTTACAAGTTCATGGATATCAGTTTTAAAGACAGAATGTACTCCAATAATGAAAGGTGTTGGGGAACTTAGGACTTCCAATAGTTGAGCCGGGAGAATGGGAATATAAGGATAACTGGAAATAATAAAAATATATGTGATATATAAAGCCGGGAGAATGGGAATATAAAAATAACTGGAAATAATAAAAATATATGTGAGATATATATATATATATACATATATATATGTTTTTCCATAATATAAACATTTTTTCTTTCATTTTTATGCTATATGAATTTGATTACCTATGTTTAGAAATTATAATATTCTCATAGTTGTTAATATTTAATTTTTGAAAGGACAGATTTAAAAAATCTTCCCATGAAAGATACAGATAACGATATAAAGTAAATGGAACTCAGGACAGCTCCCTTATCCTTTTTCTCTGCTAGGCAAACCATCTTTTGGGGTTTTTAAATCTTGCTTGAAAGCACTTTTCCTGACATAGAAATCTAACATCAGACAGTAACATTGTCTCCCTTATGGGTGCTCCCCCTTATTATTGGTAATGATTTGTCTACATAAAACAATCATTCAAATTCCATTTTTCTATAGTTGATTTTTGATTTCAATAAGAATGCCAAAGTAAAATTAAGGC
Source organism: Craseonycteris thonglongyai (assembly GCA_004027555.1). Lineage (NCBI taxonomy): Eukaryota > Metazoa > Chordata > Mammalia > Chiroptera > Craseonycteridae > Craseonycteris > Craseonycteris thonglongyai. The sequence goes on along the minus strand of PVKE010002345.1, from coordinate 24,283 downwards.
TTAGACACTCCTTTTACCTATGGGCTAAAAAAAGCATATAGAGGGAAGCCAGGATGGCTCAGTGGGTTAAGCGCTCACTTTGCAGCCCCAGGGACCAAGGATCGAATCCTGGCCCGGTCAGTGCAGACCCATATGCTGAATTGGGGAGTGCTTCCAGTTGGGCTCTCACCGGGGTGAGATGCCGGCCCAGTTCCTACCCTGCACAGCCCTGCGCCCGCCTGTGGAATGAAACTATGTGGAAAAACCAATGATGTACAACTATGGAGACTGTTCTGGACCTTCCCCCTTCTCTCTGTCTCTGTATCTCTCTCTGTCAAAAACTATAAAAATAAATCTTTTTTAAAAAAGCATATAGGTTAAAAATAAAAAAATCTAGAGACAGTATAAATTTTTTTTTCTAATTTATGAACTCAAGTTTCCCAGATGTTGTTATTATCAACTTGATAAAACAGTATATTAGAATAAAATATTCTACTTACAGAACTATCAGGTATCACTGTTTAAATTGTTTTGTTTTTTTTTTATTGTGGAAAAATTTTAATATACCCATCAAATAACAGAGAAAAAAAAAAAGGAAAATGAAGCCCATGTATCCAATTCAGATTTGACAATTACCAATTTATAATCACATATATATTTCTACCCATTTATGTTCTCGTCCCTACTATATTGTTTGAAGCAAATTCCAGACATTAAATCATTTATACAAAAATACTTTAGTAGGTATCTAAAAGAGATAAAAGCTCTTCTTTAATAGAACCATAATATTATAGCCCCAAATCAGTAATTATTTAATATCAAATAACCATATAGCACTAATTTAAGACATTTTTACCAACTGTATTCAAAGAGAATTAAATGCTACTGACAATACCATTCAAATTATTTTTTACTAAATTAATCAACACTCAGTAATGGACAGCTTAGAAAACTTCCAAATTTTAGTTTAAATTTCTATCAGAATCATGACTTTATAAAATATGCTCTGTGGTTCAAAACTATTACACTATGACATTTTGACTGATCATTAATAATTAATGCATAATTTGGAAATAAATAAAAGTACCAACTGAAAAACCTCACCTATATTTAAGAGGAAACATTAAAGATTCCAGGGCTCTGCAAGCATCACTAAGTCTCTGGAAACTTGAGGAATGGAAGAGGACCTTATTTTCTGTGAGGACTGCACAAAAGAGGCTGAGGACATTTTGAATTCCTGAAAAACACAAGAGCAAAAGCTTACCAAATGCATTTAATTTTATGTGTTGCTAGCAAAAAGATTTAGAATGACATGGAATGAAAAAGCCAGTATTTTTGAAATCTCTGAAGAATATTATTTGGTTAAAACTATAAATTCCATGTGACCTCAGTCTGACAACTTTTGCCTTCTTAAAGATCTATTTGATAGATAGAGAGAGAGAGAGACAGACAGAGAGAGACAGAGAGACTGGGGAGGGCCCAGAACAGTCTCCACAGTTGCACATCATTGGTTCCTCCACATAGTTTCACTCCACAGGTGGGCACGGGGCTGCACAGGGCAGGAAATGGGACAGGGTTTCACCTCGTTGAGAACTGAACTGGGGGCACTCCCCAGTTCAACATATGGGTCCACTCAGGCCGGAGCCGGGATTCGATCCTCGGTCCCTGGGGCTGCAAGGTGAGCGCTTAACCCACTGAGCCATCCCGGCTTCCCCAACTTTTGCCTTTTGCGTAGACCATTTAATCAACTTACACTCGTACGCTTACATTATAGTAACTTATGTTATACTTTTATTTGTTCTACCTCTTTTTTCTCCCTTTTCTTTATGATTTCTATTTACCCTGGCTCTTCTTTTATCCTTTCTGGCAGTGTGGCATTTATAAACTGTTCATATATATTTTTTTTCTCAGTGGCAACTCTGGAAAATACAGCACGAACACTTATGAAAATGAAGTTAAAGTTTCTTTTTTTTAAATATATTTTTATTTATTTATTTATTTTTGACAGAGAGAGAGAGAGAGAGAGAGAGAGAGAGAGAGAGAGAGAGAGAGAGAGAGAGAGAGAGAGAGATACAGAGACAGAGAGAGAACTGAACTAGGGGAGCTCCCAGTTCAGCATATGGTTCTGCACGGGCCGGGGCTGGGATTCGATCCTCGGTCCCCGGAGCTGCAAAGTGAGCGCTTAACCCACTGAGCCATCCCGGCTTCCCCAAGTTTCTTTTTTTTGAAAAAGAAATTTTTATTGTTAAATTTATTGAGGTGACATTGGTTGGCAACAGTTTCCAGGTGCACAACTCTATATTACATCATCCATACATTGCATTATGTGCTCACCACCCAGAATCAGCTCTCCCTCCATCACCATTTATCTAGTGCCCCCTCCCAACTCCTCCCCCCTGCCCTCTTATCCTCAGGTAACCACCAAACTATTGAGTGTGTCCATAAGAAATTGAAGGTAAATAAGTACATCATTTTCTCTTTTACTCCTGAATCATTTTTTTAAAATATCAGTTCAACCTTAATTACATGGACCCACTAAATCAAGAGTCCTCATTAGTTTTCTCAAGGTAAAATACTTGCTATATTTCCCTTTCCATAGTTTGTCCCTTTATGTGACACATGCAAATTTCTTCTTGGCCCATTTCTAATTGGTGTATTATTTTTCCATTTCCAATACTAATGTAACAGAAATGTGTATGATGATCAGTATTTAATAACATTTTTTCGTGTGGTAAATTTCAAAGCATGAAACTTGGGGGGTTAGGTTAGGACTCTAATCCACCAGTTATCTTCGCATAAATGCTGTAGTCACAAGCGCTGCCAGTGAGTGTTCTCGGGGAAAATGGAAAAAGGATTAAAATGTTCCATTTGCTTTAATATTTGTAGTTATGTGCTAGTGTGCACTCTCAGACTCTCTCTCCACATGTACATATGTATTTTTATGAGCAATTTAAGTGTATACATCATATCATTTACCCCTAAATACTTCAGTGGTTTTCTTTTTCTATTTTTTAAAGACTTATTTTATTGTTTGAGAGAAGATGAGAGCGAGAGAAGGGGGAGGGCCCAGAGCAGTCTCCATAGTTGTACATCATTAGTTTTGACATGGTTTCATTCCACACAAGTGGATGTGGGGCCACATAGGGTGGGAATGGAACTGGAGTACTCCCACATGGGATCATCGCCATCCTAGCGGTTACCAGTTGTGCTGCAGTTCAGCATATGGGTTTGCATGGACCAGAGCTGGAATTCAATCCCTGGACCTCGTGGTTGCAAGAAAAGTGCTCAATCTGCTGGGCTATCGCGGCATCCCCACTTCAGTGTTTTTCTTAAGAACAATACGGTAATATCTTATGTAAGCATAGCAGTTATTATCTTCAATAAATTTAACAAGTTACAATATTTTAAGTGTAATCTCATGTTTGTAGTCATGTGTGTAGACATGTGCCATATAATGATATTTCAGTCGATGACATAATATACATAAGATGGTGGTCCCATAAGATTATAAAATTACTATCACCTAACAGTGAAGCTATTGTAACGTCCAGTGTAATGCTTTATTCATGTGTTTGTAGTGATGCTGGTGTGAATAAACCTACTGTACTGCCAGTTATATAAAAGTATAACACATACAATTATGTGTAGTACATAATACTTGATAATAAATGACTATATTTTACTAATTTATATGTTTACTGCACTATAATACATATATATATTTATCATTATTCCACTCATAAAAAGTTTGCTGTGAACTGTATGCCATGTTACACCAGCAGCAGCATGTCTTGATTTAATCATTTCCTCTTGTACTTGATTTAATCTTGCTACTTTATGCATGAGATTACTTTGTGTAATAGGCTTTATCATATAGCCTAGGCATGTATTAGGCTGCATAATATAGATTTGTGTGAGTATACTATTATGATGTTCGCACAACAGTGAAACTACCTAACATAGTTCTCAGAACATATCCCATCATTAAACAGCACATGACTGTATTCCAAATTGTCCACTGACCCAATATTTGTTAGAGATTTCCCCCATGGTCAGGATTCATTTAAGATCAGATATTCCATTTAGGTATTATGTTTCCTTACTTTAGTCTCATTCAATATAGAGCATTTTCACAAGCTTAAAAAATATTTTTAGTGAGAAAAAATTTACATACCATAAAATTAACTTTTAAAGAGAACAATTTATTGATTTGTTTATTTTGAACCATCCTTGCATCCCAGGAATAAATCCCACTTGATCATGGTTTATGATCCTTTTACTTTATTGTTAAATTAGGTTTGCTAATATTTTGCTGGGGATTTTTGCATCTGTGTTCATCAGGATATTACCCTGTGGTTTTCTTTTCTTGTTTTGTTCATGCCTGGCTTTGGTACCAGGGTAATAATGCTATGAGTTTGAAACTGTTTCTCACTCATATACTTTTTGGAAGAGTTTGAGATGGGTAAGTATTCATTTTTCTTTAAATGTTTGGTAGAATTCAACAGTGAAGCCATGTGCTCCCAGACTTTTCTTTTTGGGATGTTTTTGATTACTATCAAATTTTTTTTTAATTCAATCTCCTTAGTAGTAATTGTTCTGTTCAGATTCCCATTCCATTATGATTCAGTCTTGGTAGGTTATGTTTGTCGGAATTTACCCATTCTTCTAGGTTATCTAATTGTTGGCACGTAATTAACTGTGTCTTATGATCATAGTAGTTCTGCACTAACAGTTGCAATACCTTCTCTTTCATATCTGACTTGAGTCTTTTCTTTTTTGCTTAGTCTAGCTAAAGAGTTGTCAATTTTGTTTTCAAAACAAACAAACAAACAAATTCAGCTCTTAATTTTATTGATCTTTTTTAAGGTCTTTTTATTTTCTATGTATTTTATTTATGTCTGCTCTGATCCTAATTTTCTTCCTTCTATTGACTTTGGGCTTAGTTTATTCTTTTTCGAGTTCTTGAGTTGTAAAGTTAGGCTGTTTATTTGAGATCTTTCTTTCCTTTTTTCTTAATTTAGGTATTTATGACTATACACTTATGACTATACACTTCCCTCTTAGATTTACTTTTAAGATTTATTTATTTATCTATATTGTTTTTGACAGGGAGAAAGACAGGGGGAGGGCCCAGAGCAGTCTCGATAGTTGCATGTCATCAGTTTTTAATACAGTTTCATTTCACAGGTGTGCAGGGGCTGTACAGGGCAGGAACCCAGCTGGAAGCCTCCTGCATGGGAGGCAAGCCCTGACATATGGGTTTGCATGGGCCAGGGCCAGGATTCAATCCTCTGACCCCAGTGCTGCAAGATCAGCCATCCCACCATCCTCTCAAAAAGTTTTTGTATGTTGTGTTTTCATTATGATTTGCCAAGATTTTTTATTTCTTTTGATTTTTTCATTGACCCATTGGTTGTTCAGAAGCATGCTCTTTAATCTCCATGTATTTATGAATACTTCCAATTTTCTTCTGGTTACTGATTTCTAGTCTCACACCACTGTGGCTGGAATATAGGCTTTGTTTGATTTCAATCTTCTTAAATTTATTAAGACTTGTTTTGTGGTGCAATCAATATATGATCTACTCTGGAAAATGCTCCACATGCACTTCAGAAGAAAGATTCTGTTGTTGGATGGAAGGATCTATATATGTCTGCTAGGTGATCTGCTCTAACATAGCATTTAAGTCCTACATTCCTTATTTATTTTCTGTTTGGATGATCTATCCATTATTAAATGAAGAGCACTGAAGTCCTCTATTATTATTGTATTGCTGTCTATTTTTCCCTTCAGATATTAGTATTTGCTTTATATACTTATTTAGGTGTTCCAATGTTGAGTACATCAATATTTACAATCATTATATCCTCTTCATGAGTTTGTCTTTTAGTATAGCTTTTTGGCTTAAAGTCTATTTAGTCTTATATCAGTATAGCTACCTGTGCATACTTTTCATTTCCACTTACCGGTACATGGAAAATATTCTTACATACCTTCAACTTCAGTTTATGTGTGTCCTAAAAGTTGAAGTGAATATTTTTTCTTTAGGATTCCAGTGAGGACAGCAATCAGCACTTAGATAATGCTAATTAGAAGTTTGATCCTCAGGCAGCTAGCTACTTGCAAAGTACGCAGCCAAGCCCTTAGGGAAACATGGGGAGATGGGTGTTTTTGCCCGGCTTCCTCCACACTAAACCACAGGGGGATAGCAGCAATGAGTGCTTACAAGAACTACTTCTTTGTTTGTTATAGTTTTGTGAGACTTGTGAACGCAATCTCAAGTTCAATAGGTTTTCAGAGTTAAAAGTCTTAGAGAATTATCCTTCAGGTGGGACACTTAAAAGCTGGAATACAAGAGGTATGCTCCAAATCTTTCAGCCATCAGGGAAAAGCTAGGAGTTGGGAGTTCCCTCTTCATTGTATGGTGTGCTGTGCCAGGAGTGGGTTTACAGTGAGGGTGTATCTCAGTCTTTATTATTCGTTTCAATATGGGTATTTTCTCAAGAGCTCAATGTGTAAGTCACTCAAAGAGTTTTTGTATGTCTCTCAGAGGGAACTGATCCATGTGCAGCTGTGTATTCAGTTTGTCTGTGGGAGGAGTAAAATTCAGGGGCCTCCTATGTTGCCATCTTGGAGCATAGTCTTCTCTAGTACTCTATAATTCTAGTACTCTAAATTTCTGGCTGGTGTGTCACTATGCCCAAATAGGATTATAACTTGGAAAGGCAGAGTTACAGTTTCTTTCACTTCCTACTGGGGTCAATACTACTTTTATTGACAATGATGGTATGTGTTTAAGCTTTTCACCCAATTTAGCATCAAGCTGTTGGTTTTATGGCCAGTCTTGCCTTAGTAAAACTGCCATCCTTATTGACAGAGTTGAGGTGTGGGAGAGATGGAAGCAATCCCAGGTAAGAATGTTGGAGGTTCTTATTATTCTTAACCAAAGTTCTAGCATTAAAAATGCTTCTTCATCTGTTGTTTGCTTCTGGTTAATTTCCAGAGCCCTGAGATAATAATTATTGCCTTTGGTGAAGTCAATGTGGCTCAACTAAAGTTTTATTCAAAGCTATCTAATTTTTCCAATGTACACTTCAATTTTTTTCCTTGCAACTAACAATCTGTAGTGAAACACACTAGACCATGCCAATATCTTATCCCTCACCAAAATTTACACCTAGATTTAGTATCCACAGGCATACCTAGTTTTATTGCACTTTATTTTTATTGTGCTAAGTAGATATTTCATTTTTTACAACTTGAAGGTCTGTAGCAACCCTGCATCATGCAAGTGTCTTGATGCCATTTTTTTCTAACAGCATTTGCTCACTTTGTGTCTCTCAATCACATTTTGGTAATTCTCAAAATATTACAAAGTTTTTCATTATTATTATATTTGTTATGCTGATCTGTGATCAGTGACCTTTAATGTTACTATTGTAATTGCTTTTGGAACAGCACAAGCTTGCTGATATAGGATGGCAAATTTAGCCAATAGATATATGTGCTCTGTCTGCTCACCAACCCACTATTCCTCTCTATTTTTTCCTCTCCTCGGTCCTCCCTATGCCCTGAGATGCAACAATATTGAAAGTAGGTCGATTAGTAACCCTATAAAGACCTCTAAGTGTTCAAGTAATAGGAAGAGTTAAATATGCCTCACTTTAAATCAAAAGCTACAAATGATTCAATTTAGTGAGAAAGGCATGTAGAAAGCCAACATAGGCCAGTAGCTAGGCTTCCTGCACCAAACAATTAGCCAAGTTGTGAATGTAAAGAAAAAGTTACTGAAGGAAATTAATAATCCAGTGAAAACATGGATAAGAAAGTGAAACAGTCTATTGCTGATACAGAGAAAATTTTAGTGGTCTGGATAGAAGATCAAACCAGCCACAACATTTACTTATACCAAAGGCTAATCCAGAGCAAGGCCCTAACTCTCTTCAATTCTATGAAGGCTGAGAGAAGTGAGAAAGATGCAGAATAATTGTTTTCAGCTAGTAGGTTGGTTCATAAAGTTTAAGGAAAGAAGCCATCTCCTTAACATAAAAGTGAAAGATGAAATTGCAAGCGCTGATGTGGAAACTGCAGCAAGTTAGCCTAGCTAAGATAATTAATGGAAGTGGCTACATTAAACAACAAATCTTCAATGTAGACAAAACAGCCTTGTATTGGGAGAAGATGCCATCTAGGACTTTTATGGTAGAGAGAAGTCAGTGCCTGGCTTCAAAGCTTCAAAGGACGGGCTAACTCTCTTGTTAGGGACTAATACAGCTGGTGACTTTAAGCTAAAGCCAATGCTCATTTACCACTCAAAGAAACCTAGGGCCATTAAGAATTATGCTCAATCCACTCTTCCTGTGCTCTAGAAATGGAACAATAGAGCCTAGATGAAAGCACATTTGTTTATAACATGACTTGCTGATTACATATTTTCAATGCACTCTTAGGGCCTACTTGCCCAGAAATAAAGATTCCTTTCAAAAATATTATTGCTCATTGGCAATGCACCTAGTCACCCAAGAGCTCTGATGGGAGAGATACGAGAATAATGTTGTTTTCAGAACTGCTAACAAAATTATTCTGTAGCCCATGGATCTAGGAGGAATTTCAACTTTCAAATCTTCTTATTTAAGAAATATAATTCATAAGGCTATAGCTGTCATAGATAGTGATTCCTCTGTTGGACCCAAGCAAAGTAAATTGAAAACCTCTGGAAAGGATTCACCATTCTAAATGCCATCAAAAATACTGATGATCCACAGGAAGAGGTCAAAATACCAACATTAATAGGACTTTGGAAGAAGCTGCATCCAATCCTCTCAGATAAGTTTGAGGGATTCAAGACTTCAATGGGGAAAGTAACTGTAGATGTGGTGGAAATAGCAAGAGAATGAGAATTAGAAGTAGAGTCTGAAGATGTGACAAAATTGCTATAATCTCATGATAATACTTCACGGATGAGGAGTACTTATGGATGAGCAAAGAAAGTAGTTCCTTTGTATGAAATCTAGTCTTGGTGAAGATGCTGTGAAGATTGTTGAAATGACAACAAAGGGTTTAGAATATTACATAAACTCAGTTGACAAAGAAGCAGGATTTGAGGACTGACTCCAATTTTGAAAGAAAGCCTACTGTGGGTAAATGTTATGAAACAGTATCATATGCTTACAGCAAAATCATTCATGATAGGAACTCAGCAAACTACATTGTCATATTTTAAGAAATTACCATAGCCACCCCAATCTTCAGCAACCATCCCCATGATCACTGAGAAGCCTGATCAACATCAACTCAATACCCTCTACTAGCAAGAAGATATGACTTACTGAAGACTCAGATGATAGTAGCATGTTTTAGTAATAAAGTACTTTTAAATTAAGGTATGTACATTGTTTTTTTTTAGATATAATGCTATTGCATGCTTAATAAACTATAGTAGAGTGTAAATATAACATTTATATGCATTGGGAAACCAAAAAAATTTTGTGACTCACTTTATTGGGATATTCACTTTACTGTGGTGGTCTGGAACTGAACAGAATATCTCCAAAGTATGCCTGTAATTCTAGTTACTGCCTGAATAAGTCTTTACTATTATGACTATAAAGTGATTTTCCACCTCCAGCACTTCCTCCACACTCACCAGTCAGCACTGAACAGTCAGCAACAAGAAGATATACTTCATACCTCACTAACATGCTAATGTATATATCCATTATAAGTATGAACTCATGAATCCTATTTTTCATTCCAACATTGTATAAGTCAGTACTGCCCTTAATTGCTTTTGAGCTAAACAAATCCTAGATTTGGACAGTGGATACCTCTTTAACCTAGTTCCTGCTTCCTTGTGACATGAATTCCCACTTTTTTTTTTTAAAGGTCTTTCTTACTTTATTCTTTTCTTTAGTTCTTTCTGGCATAACAAAATACCAGGCTCATACTGTACCAACCCTGTCCCTAACCTAAAGCCAGTCATTTCTTCAAGGTGTCCTGGTTCTTTCTTGTAAAGAATGGCATTAAAAAACAAGATTCTGGTATTAACATGTTAAGCACCATGTCAGTCACTGGTGACAGACACTGAACTTTCCATTCAGACTGCGTCAGTCACCGGTGACCAACTGTATACTTTTCGTGCAGGCCGCAGTATTATATGTTAACTGACGATATAAAAATTAAAAAATTACATTCTATTAATAAATTTTAAATAAGTAAGATGTCCCACTTGTCTTTCCATTTTAAAATGGTTATTCCTTTTTTGTTTTCCTTCGCTATAATTTCTCCCGATCTAGGGGACATTTTTCACGTTCATGGGTAAAAAAAAAATCTTTTCCTGCACTGGAACAAGAATCACAGACAACTGACTGAATATAAAGCATTTCTAAAATAATACATTGTACAAATTGCAGTATATAATAAATATTCACACAGTAAATATATTCTATACATAAACATTCAGCCTTATTGCAACCTAAACAGATCTCTGGTAGCCAGCATTTCAGTGAAATCTGATATAACGGGCCACATGGTAAGCAAGACAAAATAGCCTGGTTGCTTAACGTGTTAAAGTAAATATTAGATCATCTCTACTGGGGAGTGTTTGTTTCTGGATCACTTCCACAGATAGAGCATGGAAATATATGCATGTACATAATATATACATACACAGACATGAAGACACAAACACACACATACACACACACCTGAGAAATCCTGAGTACATACTATTACTTTCAATTCCAATCCATTTCCACAGGGTCTTCCCACTGATTCCAAAACATATTTGTATGTCCCTTCTTCTAGTGAGAACCCTCAATCTTATTAACATAAACATATTTATTCATTTGCTGAATTTTATATTATATATAAAATAGTTGCAGAATTTTTCCAGCCATTCTAACTCTAAAAATCACACCAACTAAAAAGGAATTAATGATTTCTTTGCAATTCTCTCCTCAAACCTGTCTAGTACTTAGGTTATATATAATCATATTTTATGTTCTTAAGTTACTTAGGTTAGTTTTTACTCTTCAGTGTGGTTATGTTATTCATTTAAAAGATAGTGAAGTTTGTTTCTGTATGCTTCCAGTTTTACGATTTTCTTTTTCGCTCTTTTTCCCCCATCATGACTGAGCTAATATTTTCTGAAGATGTAAACTTAAACATATTTCCAGAAGTCAAAACTATGTAACAAGATCTACACAGAGAATTGTGACTCCTTCCCTGAACTAGCAGTATTGTGCTATTATCAAATTCCCAGTTATTATAATGTACTATGATTATATATTATATTGTTGTTGGGGAAAGGTTGGTGATACATAATTAATGATTCTGTGTCCCAATTTAGCAACTTCTTTAGAGTCAATGCATTTAAACATTTATATTTTTAAAAGTCTGTGGTTCTATTAGTTTCCAATGGTTACTGTAACAAATTAACACAAACTTGATGGCTTAAAACAACACAAATATCTTAAAAATCTGGAGGTCAGAAGTCTAAGCTTGGGTTTTCAAGCTTTTACCAACTGCTCACATTCTTTTGCTCATGGCCCCATTCCATCCTCAAAGCTGGCAACGACGAGGTGAGTCACACTGATTCTTTTGCCTCCCTTTTCCTTCACACAAAACCCTTGTGAAAACACTAGGCCCACGTAAAGGAACTGACCCTAATGTTGGATTTGGAAGGATAAGTGAAGCTAGTTAGAGATCAGAGCAACAAGGCCTTTCAAAGCTAACAGACCATGTGCAAATAAGTAGAGGACTGAAGGAGGAAAAGGCCCTAAGAAACTTACAAGTAGGCCTAGGGAAGGTTCGTGAAAAATCTGTATACCATGAAAAAAAGTCTAGGCTTTTATTCCTTGAAGATTCTAGTGAAGAACTTTTTCTCTCCACTCCAATCCAAACACTCTGCAAGCCTCAATCCCCACCGCCCCAAAAAGATAATCCATTCTGATAATCTATCAGGAAATAAAACTCACAGTCAGCACCATATAGAATCAGAAAATTGTGAAGAAGGAAGGCATGCAGTTGTAAGGGATTCTACCATACTTAATATCAGTTAAAATAACAAGTTGATGATATCGAAGGGTTTTCACCTTTGATATTATTACACTATAATTACCAAGACAGCATTTACATCTCATGTAGTAGAAATAAGTTAGGGTTCCTTTTTCTCCACAGCCTTTCCAGCACTTGTTATTCCTTGTCTTGTTGATTATAGCCATTCTAACAGGTGTGAGGTGGTATTTCATTGTGGTTTTTATTTGTAGTTCCCTAATTGCTAGAGTTGTTGAGCATTTTGGTACAACCACTATGGAAGGCAGTATGGAGATTCCTCAAAAAATTAGAAATGGGATTGTCATATGACCCAGCAATCCCTCTTCTAGGTACCCCAATGTTCATCACAACACTGTTCATGGTGGCCAAGTCATAGAAACAACCAAAATGTCCTTGATGACTAGATAAAGAAGTTGTGGTACATTTACACAATGGAATACTACTCAGTGATAAAAAAAAGATGAAATACAGCCATTTGTGACAATATAAATAGACCTTAAAACCACTTTATTAAGCAAAATAATGTCAGACTGAAAGAATCAAAACAATATAACCTCACTTATAGGTGGAACATAAAACTGAAAGTAACAAAGAAACACAAACTCAGGGACACAGTCAATAGTTTAATGGTTACCTGAGGGTAAAGGGGAAGGTGGGTGGAAGAGTAGAGAGGGGTGGGGGAGGAGTGAGGGAGCATCAAGTATACCATGATGGAAAGAGAGCTGACTCTGGGTGGTGAGCACATAATGCAGTGCATAGACAGTGTAATGTAGAATTGTACACCTAGAACCTACATAATTTTTGCTAACCAATGTCACCCCAATGAATTTACCAACTTAAAAATATACACAAATTTGGGAAGCCGGGATGGCTCAGTGGGTTGGGCGCTACTTTGCAGCCCCAGGGACCAAGGATCGAATCCCGGCCCAGGCCCGTGTGGACCCATGTGCTAAACTGGAGAGTGCCCCCAGTTCGGTTCTCATTGGGGCGGGACCCTGGCCCAGGTCCTGCCCTGTGCAGCCCCGCCCACCTGTGGAATGAAACTATATGAACAAACCAATGATGTGCAACTATGGAGACTGTTCTGGGCCCTCCCCTTTCTCTCTGTCTCTGACTCTGTATCTCTCTCTCTCTGTCAAAAACAATCAATAAATCTTTCAAAAAAAATACACAAATTAAAAAAAAAAGTTAAAAAAAGGAAGTAATTTAGAGACAATGTTCTCATGGTTAAGACTAAGTTTTCCATTACCCCCAAAATTATATAGTGTAATACAGAATAATTTATACACAGCTAATTTACTCACATCATAGCCTATACCTCAAATATTTTAAGAAATTATATTAATATTTTTATTTCTAATTAGCAATGCTGGTTCCTGTGTTCGTAGCTACATAGTTATTTAGAAATCCAATTTCTCTGACCTATAAGTCATAATCAGTTTTCCACATAACCTTGAATTGTTTCCTAGTCTTCAGTAGCCAACATCTACCCAAAGCTGCACAGTAACAGTAGAGAAAACAATATAAAAAATAAACAGTCCAGTGATAATTATTACTGATTTCAGTATAATGGTATATACACATCCTGTGATTATTCAAATAGTAAAACATTCTGAAAAATTACTTCCTGATCTTAACTTTTCTTTAGGGTTAAAGTTCTAATATTCATAACATCAAATATTAACAAATGTATTTGTTTCCCATTTTGAAAAAACACCAACAATTTTTCTCCAGAATCCTCTCCTTCTCTGAATAATAGGATATGCTGTACAAGTAGAAAACTATGTTTCAGCTTTCAAATGGGAACACTGAGGAACTGAAGGCCATGATTTCAAGACAGGGTATATTTCAGAAAGCCTTAAACAATCTATGATATTTCTTTGTGGTCAATCCATAATGAAGAAAACAGTATAATAATGGTCATGGCTTTAATGCAACTCATGAAAAAGAGATTTCTCATTCATTTGATCAATATTTGTTGGGTATCTACTATGGTCCAGGCACTGGGAATACTGCAATAAAAAAACTATAATATCCCTTCCTTCGCAGACTAACTAAAGCTTTAATATATTTTGTATAGTTTAATTTTGCAACTAAAGGGTGTCCCAAAATTCATGCAAGAAGTAATTTTGATAGAAAACATAGGCTTATAATTAAAAATTGTAAATTTTCCTTGCTCAACAATGAAAATGCGTTGTTCTTTCGTGTAGCGTTCTATTTTTAATAACCCTGAACTGTCAGCTGTCACGTTGCCTTTTTTTTTCCGTTGGCAACACTTTACCGCACAAATGACGCAAAATTCAAATCTTGCGTGAATTTTGGGACACCCTTTATAACTGAAAGGGAATGTTTAATATTTGTTACAAATGTAGAACATTATTTCCAAATGTTAGAAATAGAACTCTTTTAAGTAAAATATAGTTAAGAAATGTTAACTGAATTGGGCAACCTGTATGTGGGTAGTATATTTCAGTGGTCGTGAACATATGCTTATTCCTTTGAAGGTGACATAAATTAAATAGACTTTCTGTGTTTATAAGTGGAGTTTAGCAAAATGGTCATCTTTAAATATGATAAGTCAAGGAACAAATACATATGATCACACAGAATTCAAATCTAAAACTAGGTATGGCCCAAATAACAATCCATAGAAGACCAACTCAACCAAAACTGTGTAAAAAGATATAGCACATTTCCTTATTTGTTTAACACTATAATTGGTTATCTGGGTCTAGGATAATCATACCAGAGTATTCCAACACCAAACAACCACAGATTCCTAGTCTGTACCTATTATGATTGATCAGGTTTTTCTTTTCTTTTATTCATTCATTCATTCATTTTATTTATTTATTTATTTATTTTATTGTCTGAGAGAGGGGGAGAGAGAGAGAGAGAAAGAGAGAAACGGGGAGGGCCCAGAGCAGTCTCCACAGTTGTACATCACTAGTTGTGACATAGTTTCATTCCATGCAGGTGGATGTGGGGCCACATAGGGAAGGAACCGAACTGGCTGCTTCCTACATGGGAGGCGAGAACCTGCACCGCCATCCCCGCTACTGCACGAGCTGGGACCGGGATTTGATCCCTGAACCTCGTGGTTGCAAGGCAAGTGATCAACCTGCTGAACTACCCTGGCATCCCCAGTTTGAGCAGGTTTCTAAATCTATTTTAACACCTAAATTTAAGGAGCAGGAAGCAAAAAAGACTTTAGGAGTAGAATAGCAAATAAAGGAGAAGGATAATAGAGTGAGTAACTGGAGAATTAAAACAAGTAGCAGAAATAATACTTCTAATTAAAACTTCCTTTTTTTTCTCCCCTTTTTTTCCATCCTCCACTATTAAACCTTTACCAAACTGCTGAGATATATAAGAAACTGCTTACTCTAGGAATGGGTAGCAAGAAATTTGAGGCAGGCTTGTACGAGCTCACAGTTTAGTGAAGATGGCAGATTAATAAATAAATAGTTAAGACACAAAGAATACAGACATGGACAAAGTGCTACAGAGCACAGAAAAGAGGGTGATTTGTCTTGCCACAATCTGTAAGTTGCATACAATTAGATGTTGGAGTAGCCACATTTTATAAGAATAATAATCACTAATATGTTGAAATTTTAGACAAGAGAACTTTGTGACAATGAAGGATAATACTTAATGACTATCTTACCTCAGAGCATTACCAATCATTAAAGGATAACTTAGTACAAAGACAGAGAAAGGTATTTAATAGCAGCATTTAAGGACCACAAAAGGTAAATCAAGAAGACAGTTCTGAACCAGCATTCTTCAGAACTGTTTACAAATTATATCATGCTGCAACCGTGTACATTATTTATGTGTAATTCTAACAAGCATAGCGTGCTATTTAACAAGTACTCAAATGGCCAATGACTGCCAGTCTTTGGTATTTCAAAAATAGCTTCCTTTACAAAACCAGTGTAAATATTTAATCTGTAATTTTAGAAAGAAAAGCAATCAACTTTCGATAACATTCTGACTACCTCCTACAATCCTATGCTCAAGCAC
Organism: Craseonycteris thonglongyai; assembly: GCA_004027555.1. Taxonomy (NCBI): domain Eukaryota; kingdom Metazoa; phylum Chordata; class Mammalia; order Chiroptera; family Craseonycteridae; genus Craseonycteris; species Craseonycteris thonglongyai. Next base: position 8,218 of record PVKE010002345.1, on the reverse strand, counting down.
TATCAAACATCAAACAACTATTTCATAAGGATGTTCATGGCTCTATAGCATTATGTTCTTCTGCCTGGAATACCCATCTTCTTTTCTAGCTAGAGGTTAGCTCTTGGTATCTTTATTATTGCATTAATTATACTGTAATATAACTTTTAAAACGTATCTGCTTCTCCACTAGGCTAAAAATATATTTGAGATAAGGGCTATGCTTTTTTAACCTTAAATCCCTATGACTAGCAGAGGACCTGACACATGGTAATGGCTTTGAAAACATTTATGAAAAAACTATAGCCCTGTAGGTGGCATTACAAGAACATTATTCTTTGTGATATATATTACAAAATATTAAATTAGAACAGTCTTCTGTAGAGATCTTCATGCCTTTGGAGTTGAGTACACATAGTAAGCAATTTTTCAGAAATGTACTCCAGAACAGGCTAGGGAGTAGATTTCATTTATTACAAATCCACAGGGAAACAGCTGATATTCAGACTACCAAAAAAACCCTGCAATTAATCATAGATATACAATTATAGCAAAACATTTTTTCACCTCGAGGACAATATGCTATTCGTAGCAGTAGTCTAAACTCTTGTGCTCTCAATTTCTCCAACTATCTATTTTACTACGCATATAAAAAAGAAAATACCTACTGCAGTTTTTTCCATTATAATAAAGAGTAAGACTACAACAAGTAATAACATTATATAAATAAGCTGGAAAAACTGAGTAAAAATAGAAACATGATCTAAGGTACTAGATTTTGATCACTGAAGAAAAATCATTCTACATATGATGCATTATTCATGTGGTTCATAAATTTACCAATCAATATATCCTTCTTAAAGATGTTTCCTTTAAAAAAAACAAAAACAATGTTGCACAACCTAACTTTTCATTCTTTCTTCTGGCATCATTTCACCTTTCTTTTTCTTTTCTTTTCTTTTTAAAGATTTATTTTACTGTTTTTGACAGAGACAGAGAGAGACAGAGAGAAGGGGGGCGGGGGGGTGCCCAGAGCAGTCTCCATAGTTGAACTTCATCAGTTTTCGACATGGTTTTGTTCCACACAGGTGGGTGGGGGGTGCACAGGGAAGGAACTGGGCTGGGGGCCTCCAGCATTGGAGGCACACTCCCTTGAGTGAGAAGCTGAACTGGGAGGTAAGAACTGAACTGGGGGCCTCCTGCATAGAAAGTTCAGCACATGGGTCTGCACAGGCCGGGGCTGGGATTCGATCCTCGGTCCCCCGGAGCTGCAAAGTGAGCACTTAACCCACTGAGCCATCCCGGTTTCCCCTCACCTTTCTATTTCAGGAATATAAATAATTATATAGCATTATAGACAGATTTTCCAGGGAAAGACAAAAGAGACAATACCAAAAGTGTTCCATTAAAATATTAAAAAGTAGAAATACAGCTATAATCATTCTGAGAATGCTTATGTACAAAGTAATGTCTGTAAGATATACTGAAGAAAAAGCTCGTTAATATTGCATAATTTAAAAATCTATATTTAGTATTAGAGATAATCAACACAGATAATTAGATAGCAATAGTATATAATAATTAACTATTATGATTGACCTGGCTTAAGTTAAATATGGGTAAGCAAAAAGATAATACTCATATAAAAAAGTTTATACCAAGACTGAATAATGAGAAAATAGAAATTTTGAACAGACCAATAATGAGTCTTGAAACAGTAATCAAAACCACCCAACAAAGAAAAGTCCAGTACCAGATGGCTTCAATGATGAATTCTACCAAACATTTAAAGAAGAATTAATACAAATTCTATCAGCCTCTTCCAAAATCTAAAGAGGAAGGAACACACCCAAGGTAATTTTCAAGGCCTGCATTATCCTAACAGCAAAGCCAGATAAGAACGACTAAAGTGTCCTCTGATAGATGACTGAATAAAGAAGTTGTGGTACATTTATACAATGGAATACTACTCAGCAATAAGAAATGATGAAATACAGCAATTTGTGATAATATGTACGAACCATGAAAACATTTTATTAAGTAAAATAAGTCCAAATGAAAGAATCAAGAAACGTATGACCTCACTTATAGGTGGAATATAAAACTGAAAGGAACAAAGAAACAAAGACTCATGGACACAGTCAATAGTTTAATGGTTACCTGAGGGTCGGGGGGAGGTGAGTGGGAGAGATGGGTGGCGGTGGGGGGAGTAGGAAGGGGGAATCAAACATACGGTGATAGAAAGTGAGCTGATTCTGGGTGGTGAGCACATAATGCAATGTATAGACAATGTAATGTAGAATCGTACACCTGGAAACCATGTAATTGATATCAATTAATGTCACCCCAATAAATTTAACAAAAGAACGCTACAGACAGTCCTTTACTTATATTGGTTCAACTTATAATTTTTGGACTTTATGATGATAGAAAAGCAATAAGGATTCAATAGAAACTACTTTGAATTTTGATCCTTTCCCAGGCTAGCGATATGGGGTACAATACTCATGATGCTGAGAAGTGGCAGTGAGCCACAGCTCCCAATCAGACATGTGATCACACAATAAAACAACCAATACTCTACACTTGCCAATTTTTTTGGAATATTGTGTTCTGAGCATGTTCAGTAGGTTAGGTGTATTTAATGCATTTTCAACATATAATATTTTCAAGTAAGAATGGGTTTATCATAAGTCAAGGAGCATCTGTATAAGAAAACTACAGGCCAATATTCTGATGAATACAAATGCAAAAATTATTAAAAAATATTAATACCATCAAACTAATCCCATAGCACATCAGAAGAATCATACACAAAGATGAAGTGGGATGTATTCCTAAAATGCAAGGATGGTTCAACATATACAAAACAATCAATGTGATAAACCACATTAATAGAAGGATTAAAAAAACATATGATCATCTCAATAGGCACAGAAAAGCATTTGACTAACTTTAGTACCTTTTCACAATAAAAACTCAATAAATTGCATGTAGAAAGAATGTAATTCAGCATAATAAATGCCATATGTGACAGGTTCATAGGTAACATCTTACTCAATGGTAAGTTAAAAGCTTTGTGATGCCAGGATAGCTCAGCAGGTTGAGTGCTTGCTTTGCAACCATGAGGTCTGAGAATCAAATCCCAGCCTTAGCCCAGGCCCATGCAAACCCATATACTAAACTGCAGCACAACTGGTAAGTGCCAGGATGGTTCAGTGCTGAAGGTTCTCACCTCCCATGGGGAAGGCCCCAGTTCAGTTCCCACCTTGCATGGCCCCACATCAATGTATATGGAATGAAATTATGTTACAACTAAAGATGTACAACCATAAAAACTGCTTGGGTCTTCCCCGCTTCTCTCTTTCTTTTTCTCACCTTCTCTCAAACAATAAAAATCTTAAACAAACAAGCAAACAAACAAATAAAAAACAACTCTCTCTACTCCTCTGCAACACAGTACTGTAAGTCTTAGCCAGAGTAACTGGGCAAGAAAAAGAAATTAAGCACATCCAAATCAGAAAGGAAGAAATAAAACTGTCTCTCTTTGCAGATGATAAGATCTTATATAGAAAAAATCCTAAAGATTCCACTAAAAAATTATTAGAATATATAAATTCAATAAAGTTGCATAATACAAAATAAACATTAAAAAATCAGTGGCATTCATATAGACAAACAATGAACTATCTGAAAAAGAAATAAAGGAAATCCCATTTATAATAGCATCAAAAATAACAAAGTAGAGGAAGCCAGGATGGCTCAGTGGGTTAAGCGCTCACCTTGCAGCCCTGGGGATAGAGGATCGAATCTTGGCACCGACCCGTGCGGACCCATATGCTGAACTGGGGAGTGCCCCCAGTTCAGTTCTCACCGGGGTGAGACCTCGGCCCAGTTCCTGCCCTGTGCAGCCCCATGCCCCCCTGTGGAATAAAACTATGTGGAAAAACCGATGATGTACAACTATGGATACTGTTCTGGGCTCTCCCCCTTCACTCTCTCTCTCTGCCAAAAACAATAAAAAATAAATCTTAAAAAAAAAACAACAAAACAAAATACTTGGGAGTTAATTTAACCAAGGAGGTAAAAAATCTGTATGTTGAAAAGGATAAGATTTTGATAAAAGAAATTGAAGAAATGTATAAATGGACAAGTATCCTGTGTTCATGGATCAGAAAAATTAATAGCGTTAAAATGTCAATTTTGCCTAAAAATATCTATGGATTCCATGCCTCCCTCAAAACTGAAATAACATTTGTCACAGAAATAGAAAAAAAATCTTAAAATTGATACTAAAGACCCCAAGCGCCAAAGCAATCCTAAAAAATAAGAACAAAGCTGGAGGCATTACAATTCCCGATTTAAAACTATTATATATTATAAGCTATGCTAATCCAAACAGTATAGTACTGGCATAAAAACAGACATAAATGGAACAGAATTGAGAACTTAGAAATAAACTTACACATATACAGCAGTGGCTCCCAACCAATTTCTACTTGTGTACCTCTTTTTAAACCCATTTCTATAAATTGCACCCTTTGTTTTTAAAATAGCTTTTTAAATATTGACGCTTTTGTTCAATGACCATCTTAACATAAAATAGTGGATTTGAGGTAATAATTTAGGAAATAAAAATTACTACACTGAAAGTATGAATCAAAGATTTAATTTTACAATATTGGTAACACTGTTAAATGTTAATTATGATGATCAAGTCCAGTGTTTTAATCATTGACTCAGTTTTGGCAGTTACTTTCAATATAGTGATTGAGCTGTTTTGAAGTCCCAAGTTGAGTTTGTTTAATTCTAGAAAAATATCTCATAAATATGCAAGACTTTGAAGCCCATCACTGGCCTGAAACTTTGGAGCAAGAGGAAAATGATGGTCTTAAAAAAAAATACCTGGACTTCATGTGTAAATTCAAACATTCGTATAAGTATTTTGCCACAAGATAACCACCTTACCTCTGTATGCAAAAGTAATATGCTGTGAATGCTGTTCATTTCTTCACACAGCACTTTCAACAATCTGGAGTTTTGTGGTTGTGACAATAAAATTTACAACTTTCACAGCCTCATCAAGAACATCTTTCAGTTCACTAGGAAGAGGCTTGGACGCAAGACTTTGTCTATGAATGCAGCAGTGACTCCATGGTACATGGGGAGCTACTTCTTTCATTCAGGCAATGTAAGCCTATAAAACAACCTGACATAGGCTTGCCTCCATCAGTGCACACACCACCACAATTCAACCAACTAATGTCTTTTTCAATGAAATAACGATTGATCACATTAAAATTATCTTCCCCTGTGGTACGCTCTGTCAATGGGTAACAAAGCATCAGGTTTTCCTCAATTTCATTTGCTTTTTTGTTTTTTTTTAAAGATTTATTTATTATTTTATTGTTTTTGACAGAGAGAGAGAGAGAAAGAGATACAGAGACAGAGACAGAGAGAGAACTGAACTGGGGCAGTTCCCCAGTTCAGCATATGGGTCCGCACGGGCCGTGGCCGGGATTCGATCCTCGGTCCCCGGCACTACAAAGTGAGCACCTAACCCACTGAGCCATCCCGGCTTCCCCTCAATTTCATTTCTTACCAATACCTCACAATGACAAAAAGCAAAATAGATAAATCAGTAACATCAACACTTTCATCGACTTGGATGAACAATAATTTATTTTTTCTAATTCTATCTACTATTACAGCTTCAACATTGTCAGACATTTCCTGAATTTGCTGAGACACTGTATTGTTTGAAAAAAAGACAGTATTGATTGTTTGGAAATATTCTTCCCCAAACATACAAAAATCAGTATCCTTAATACAAGGAGAAATGGGGTTTTTACCACACTTAGCTATGTGATAAACAGTATGGTATGAAGCCTCAACTGCATTCTCATTGTCTTTCTTTCCTGACATCATGTTTGAAGTAATAGTTCTGTGCTTTTCTAAGGGATGGGCTGAAAAAGAATGTATTTCTTCGTTTTTATACATAAGATGTTTAGTTTCTGATGTTGCACGAGTAGAGAGGGTTTCATGCAACCACTGGATAATATTTCGCCATTACTGATTATTTTTCTGCATACCCCTGAATGGTCCAACATGGACTCCGGGGTACGAGTACCACCTCCTGGGAACCGATGATATACAGTTAACTAATACTTGACAAAGAAGCCAAGAATATCTGATGAGGAAAAGAGAGTCTGTCTCTTCACTACACAGTGCTGGAAAAACTGAATATTCACATACAACGGAATGAAATTGGACACCATCTCACATCAATAATAAAAAATTTGAAATGAATGAGACATATAAATGTAAGAACCAAACTATAAAACTACTGTACAAAAACAAGGAAAAACTCCTTGAGATTGATATTGGCAATGATTTTTTTGGATCTGATATAAAAACTACAAGCAGCAAAAGTAAATATAAACAAATGGGATTACATTAAACTAAAAAGTTGGGGAAGCCGGGATGGCTCAGTGGGTTAGGAGCTCACTTTGCAGCGCCGGGGACCGGGGATCGGGTCCCGGCCCTAGCCCGTGCGGAACCATATGCTGAGCTGGGAGCTCCCCCGGTTCGATTCTCTCTCTGTCTCTGTATCTCTCTCTCTCTCTGTCAAAAAACAATAAAAATAAATAAGTAAGTATTTAAAAAGTTTCTGTATAGCAAAAGAAACAATCAGTGAAAAGAAAAAAAGACAACCTATAGAATAAGAGAAAACATATGTAAACTATCTATCTGATAGGGAATTAATATCCAAAATATCTAAGAAACTCATTCAAATCAAGACAAAAAAAATCTGATTAAAAAATGGGGTAAGTACTTGAAAAGATGCTTTTCCAAAGAAAACATACAAATCCCAACAGGTACATGGAAAGATGCTCAACATCACTATCAAGGAAATTCAAATCAAAACCACAACAAGATATCATCTCACACCTGTTAAAATCATTATTATAAAAAGAAAACAAAAGATAACAAGTGTCAGCAAGGCATTGGAGGAATGGGAACCTTTGCTCACTGTTGGTAGAAATGTAAGTTGGTACAGCCATTATGAAAAACAGTATGGCGTTTCCTCAAAAATTTAAAAACAAAACTACCATATATATTCCAGTAACCTCAAGTCTGGGTATGCACCTAAAGGAAATGAAATCACCACCTTGAAAAGGCATCTACAATCCTGTGTTAATTGCATCATTATTCACAACAGTAAAGACATGGAAACAACCTAAGTATCTACCAGTGAAAAAGTACATAAAGAAAATATGGTAAAAGTAATTTAATGGAATATTTTTCAACCACAAAAAGGAGGAAATCCTGCCCTTCGTAACATGAAGAAAATTTGAAGGAATTATGCTAAGTGAAATAAGTCAGACAGACTAAAACAAATATTTTATGTTCTCTCTTATATGTGCAACCTAAAAGAGATGAACTCATACATACAGAGAGTAGAAACTGAGAGAATGCCAGGTGCTAAAAGGAAAGGGAAATGGAGAGATGATGTTTATAGGGTACAAATTCCAGGTAGGAGATGAATAAATTCTGGGATCTAACATACAGCATCGTGACTATAATTAATACTGTATTATACACTTGAAAGTTGTTAAGATAGAAAAAAAAAAAAAAGATCGATCTTAAATGTTATTATCACACACACAGACACACACATACACAAATAATTATGTGAAGGGATAGATGGAGGTTTAACTGACTTTTCTGTGGTAAGTACTTCACAATACATATATATGTGCATCAAGTCATCACATTATAAACCTTAAACCTATATGTTATAGGTCAATAACACTTCATCAATAAAGTTGGAAAAAATATAAACACAGATGATACAAGACTAATGTTTACGCAAAAGGAGTGAAGATAGCTGAATACTCAAGATCACTTTAGTCAGTGACTTTTAAAAATGTCTAATGAATAGATACCATAAAAACGGGGAAATAACTATTCTAAAACTAGTGTGTTTGTAGCTAAAATCCAAATTGTGGTTGAGTAGATATAATAAAAGATGCCATGAGAATTTCACAAGATTATCTGGGTCAAGGAGAAACACCTCAGTTAAACAGCTATGGATTAGATTTAAAAATCAGAGGGGCTACTAAAAACCAGTTTCCATGAATACATCTTATTAACATTAAAAAAACAAAACAAAAAACCTACAGTTTTCTACACTTAAAACATAAATCATCACGTTAACAAAATTAAAAGAATGAAT